>JAJMAB010000073.1:0-77401 GCA_030564825.1 Ogataea sithepensis | reverse complement strand
TAATTGACAGCTACTCTTCTTCTTATTAGGACTTTAGTGATTCTACCGTTTCAATGGCAAACACCAGCATGGAAGATGCAAACATTTTAGAGAAACGGGATTGCACTCCTTGGGGTTCAGTAGTCACTTCAACACAGTGGCAAACAGCACGTTCAGGTACGTGGTGGTCTCCATGGTACCCAATTTCATGTTGCTACTATTGTGATTTAGGACCGTCATCATGCTCGAACTCTCTCGAATACAGCTTCACATATGATTGGTTTGTATCCGCAGGCTTATCATTCAGTACTGTAAAGGCATCGACGGGTTTCTCATTATCTAAAAGCTACACAAAAGACACTTCCTTCTCGTGCACTTGGACTGGAGGGAGTGGACCGGCACAGATATGGTATCAGACTCAGATATATTGGGGTGATTTTCAAAAGAGGACTTTGATAGTGGACAACCACGGCTGTACTGTATATACTCCGTGGAGTGCATATTACCACGCTGATGCACCTATCAAGGATGCGACACACATAGGATGTAGTGTTGGAAAATCGCACACTAGTTGCGATGATAGCCGGAACAAGAGATGTGTTCGGAAATGATCAGCTGATGGCGAGATCTTTTGAGTTATATTGCCTAGACGATCTATGCGATGTGCTTGTCACATGTAGACACTGGAGGCTGCCAGCTATGTGAAACGTCTCATGTTCTAAGATAACTATAGTTTTTCCTTTTCCTCTTAGTAAAAATATGCTTTTATACGAAATGCTAACAAGGCATGGGGCGTTGCATATACCGCATTACTATTAGGACTGCATTTGTGGCAGGCATGACTGGCGGTCCATATTCACCTCATCCTTGTTCACTTTACTTTACTTTACTTTATCCCATTTTAAATATATCTATCTGGCTTACCTATCTAACATTCTCCGATATATCTCTTGCATGGGAACCATTCTGTTGTCATGAATTAAATCGTTGATTTGACCGTCATCTAGCTGATCTATATAAATCAGTTTCAGCTCGATTAGGATTCTTGATACCAATCAGCTTCTGCATCCCTTACCCAGCTGATCCTACTGAGCAGGCTGATCCATTTAATGGAAATGACTAGTACAAAATATTATTAGTAATATCACAAGGAAAGAAAGAAAACCTCCAACTCAAAAAGTTTATCAATTTCAATTCATTCAATTTATAGAAAACATTTCATAATGTTTTTTATTAGGCGGCATTGGTTTTAGAGTTGTCCATTTTGCTGTCTTGATTGTTGTTTTCGGTTTAGTCAGTTTGTTAGCTAGCACTGCTGACAGCTGCAAGCTATAAGTTAGGTTGTCTGTGTTTTCCGACTAGCTTTTGGTGTGTTAACGTTCATCATTCGACTTTATGGATACCAATTTTGTCCCATTATTCCTACTCATTTGGAGGTTTTGAACTTTATGCTCACTTTTACCAGTGCTACCAAGTGTGTGACCAATCGGAAGTGTGGTGTTATTCTAAGGAGAATTTCCCATTGTAAGAAGGAATAAAACTTAACAAAGATTGATTTGTTGATTTTAGCTAAGATATTTATTATTGGTGATCTTTTTGTAAGATATCTTTTTGTCCTAGTTCAAGCGGTGACACAGAGTAAAAAAGAAGATTTTTTACGTGTGCGGTGTGAGAATGCCGAGCAAGGTTCGGATGTGAGTTTTACCAAATAACGACTGAAGGATATGTATCTATATTTATCTTCACAAAAGTTGGAGATATCGACTTTACCAATGGCCAGATATTTTCGATAGTCTCAATTTTTTCAATTTTTTGGGAAGAAGCTCTGTTATAAAAATGATCAGTAGTATTTTTGTCTAACCCTTTTTGATATGGCAAACCCCAAATTATTCAATTTTTGGTGGAAGATTTGGTAAAAGCCCATATTTATGACCAACTTAACACTTTTAGATTAGTGTACTACCATTTATTTCCGATCTGCCTTTTCGTTTTCACTGCAAATTTACTATCTCACAGTGATATCCGGATATGTTTCGACATGCAACGTTTTTGAATTCGATTTCCCTTCCAGCTATGCTATTCCAATAAATTACTATATGTCATATCGCACGGCTTTGTTAACAGACCCATACGATTTTGCCATTTGCAATTGTTTGCAACTTCTATTAATCTTTAAGATCTCAATTGTTAATGTGGATCCACTCGTTTTGTATACTACATCTGGGTATATATATATAATTAATTGTTATCGTTGTTTTTACCGTTCCGATTAGGGGTTTGGATGGTTTTCTACCGCATTGCACGTATCAGATATTGGTTGATATGGCCTCGACAAACCGGATATAATTAATGCGGTCATCAAACTTTGAACCCAATTTGAATGAAACCTTCCACGTACTATATCTATTTAGTTTTGAATCAAACTAGCGAATCACCTGCTACTCTCTGACCCTGAACAGCCAAGCTGATATTTTTTCCTCAAGTTCTCTCTGTTTTCTGATTTCTGGTTTCAAACTTCATTGACAAATTCTTTATACTCTATCTTACGCTGTAGCTGAATTTCCTTTTACTTCATGTTATCTTTGCAATTGTTGGTGTTTTTCATACTCGCTGACGAGCTTGTAAGAATGTGGGCAAGTGTAACAGGGTAAAATTCCTATGGCATTTATACGCGGCTATTTTATAGATTTACATCTATTGTTCTATATTTTCTTGAAGCAGTGCAAGCTCCTTTTGAAACACGCATTTACGCTTGGATAATGTTAACCATACAAATTTGCGATTGGATGATAGTAAATATTTGCGACAGAGTAACGATTCAGACACACAAAGTCTTGCAGCTTTTCCTAGAATTCAAAACAGTTCCCTTTTCCATAAATAGTTCTCCCTTTTCCCTCCCTGCTTTCAATTAATGCGGGAACTAAGAATCATTCAAAGCTATCCCAAACCTAGTCATCAAACTTAACAAAATTAATAGCTATTAAGTTTGGTCACTCCTTTTAATATCTTAGCTGAAATATCATAATGAACAACACCTACACTTTCCCTTGTGGCCCGACTACAATGGTTACTGATGAGCTCGACTGGAGTATCGCCACACAGATTTATGCGTGTGGTGCAGTTGACGAACGCTACACAGCGACTAATGGATCAAAAGTCCGCTCTGTTCCACTCAAACTCTCCCTATTCTTGTTATTTACTTCATTACTTAACTTGACTGTTGCTGAAGAGTTAGTGTCAGTTGCTGGAGAGGAACTAATGATTGTTGACGACCCATCATTTCTGGAAAATACATACAACACAACACAGGATACCGAAGTTGATGGATTATTACTATACTCGCTAATTGCTAATAATGCTTCAGCTCTAATTGACAGCTACTCTTCTTCTTATTACGACTTTAGTGATTCTACGGTTTCAATGGCAAACACCAGCATGGAAGATGCAAACATTTTAGAGAAACGGGGTTGCACGCCTCGGGGTTCAGTAGTCACTTCAACACAGTGGCAAACAGCACGTTCAGGTACGTGGTGGTCTCCATGGTACCCAATTTCATGTTGCTACTATTGTGATTTAGGACCGTCATCATGCTCGAACTCTCTCGAATACAGCTTCACATATGATTGGTCTGTATCCGCAGGCTTATCATTCAGTACTGTAAAGGCATCGACGGGTTTCTCATTATCTAAAAGCTACACAAAAGACACTTCCTTCTCGTGCACTTGGACTGGAGGGAGTGGACCGGCACAGATATGGTATCAGACTCAGATATATTGGGGTGATTTTCAAAAGAGGACTTTGATAGTGGACAACCACGGCTGTACTGTATATACTCCGTGGAGTGCATATTACCACGCTGATGCACCTATCAAGGATGCGACACACATAGGATGTAGTGTTGGAAAATCGCACACTAGTTGCGATGATAGCCGGAACAAGAGATGTGTTCGGAAATGATCAGCTGATGGCGAGATCTTTTGAGTTATATTGCCTAGACGATCTATGCGATGTGCTTGTCACATGTAGACACTGGAGGCTACCAGCTATGTGAAACGTCTCATGTTCTAAGATAACTATAGTTTTTCCTTTTCCTCTTAGTAAAAATATGCTTTTATACGAAATGCTAACAAGGCATGGGGCGTTGCATAGACCGCGTTACTACTATGACTGCATTTGTGGCAGGCATGACTTGCGATCTGTATTCACCCCTCCTTGTTCACTTTACTTTACTTTACTTTATCCCATTTTAAATCTATCTATCTAGCTTATGTATCTAACATTCTCAGATATACCTCTTCCATGGGAACCATTCTGTTGTCATCAATTAAATCTTTGATTCGATTGTCTTCTACGCTTCCTGCTTACATATAAGACAGTGTAAGAAACCCAGTATCTTGGTCAACACCTCACAACATTAGTTAGTTCCATTATTTCTCAAAGGACAGTGCTCAAATCAGCTCTCAAATTAAATAATCTAGCTGATCTATATAAATTAGCTTCAGCTCCATTAGGATTCTTGATACCATCTGCATCCTCTTTACTCAGCTGATCCTATTGAGCAGGCTGAGAAATGCCTAGTACAAAATATTATTAGTAATATCACAAGGAAAGAAAGAAAACCTCCAACTCAAAAAGTTTATCAATTTCAATTCATTCAATTTATAGATAACATTTCATAATGATATTTATTAGGTGGCATCGGTTTTAGAGTTGTCCAATTGGCTGTCTTGATCGTTGTTTACCGTTTAGCCAGTTTGTCAGCTAGCACTGCTGATAGCTACAGGCTATAAGTTAGGTCGTTTGTGTTTTCCGACTAGCTTTTGGTGTGTTAAACTTCATCATTCAACTGTATTGAGACCACCTGTGTCCCATTATTCCTACTCATTTGGAGTTTTTGAACTTTATGCTCACTTTTACCAGTGCTACCAAGTGTGTGACCAATCGGAAGTGTGGTGTTATCCCATTGTGAGAAGGAATAAAACTTAACAAAGATTGATTTGTTGATTTTAGCTAAGATATTTTAATTGGTGATTTTTGAAAGATCTTTTGGTCGTAGTTCAAGCGGTGACAGAGAGGAAAAAGGAAGATTTTTTACGTGTGCGGTGTGAGAATGCCGAGCAAGGTTCGGATGTGAGTTTCACCAAATAACGACTGAAGGATATGTATCTATATTTATCTTCACAAAAGTTGGAGATATCGACTTTGCAAATGGCCAGATATTTTCGATAGTCTCAATTTTTTCAATTTTTTGGGGAAGCAACTCTGTTATAAAAATGATCAGTGGTATTTTTGTCTAACCCTTTTTCTGATATGGCAAACGCGTTAATTTATACCTTGAATGAGTCACAGACTCACAGCCAATTAACCATCCCAAGATGTAGATTGTAGATCGTTCATGTGCCTTGAAATTTCTTTTGTTTGCTGACTTCTTTTCCTGATAATCTTTAATTCCTTTTTCTTTGTTCTATGCGATACCAGCTATCTCCATAGTTGGGGGTGCTGGTTGGAAGTTGGGGTGGGCGATGGCTAAACGTCTATTGCCACTTTTGGACACCGCATTCCCCCATTCCAATTTCCGCTTCTGCAACGTGCATCGTCATAGCTTATGTAACCGTATTTCATTTTCTTTTGCAGTCGATCGACGGGTCATTGAACTGGCAATTGAAATTTGGTGCACTGCTGACAATCTAGCTGACGTCATACCCCCTTGCGTGTGTCTGACAATTTAAGTTTTAACCGATATTGATGACACAACCCGCTTCTTCTATTTTTATACCTGTGGGTGGATGTCTCTTGCGTTTCGATTAATTTTATTACCGTTTGGCTGTTATCATTTACGATTTAGATAAAGTCGCTATAGACTGGCCCTTTCACTCCCCCCCCCCCCCCCACTTTCACTACTCTCATTGATCGAACTATATCCCATCTAGTCTCTTTTCCAACAATCACATAGATGCTTAAATCTTCGATATTGAAGAAGACGATACTTCTATCCTTTGGGATCATCGCCATCACCCTGGTGCTCATCAGGGTATCCTCTGAGAACACCCCAGATTTGCAAACGATCTTGAACCAAGGCCTATCGTCCTCTTCGTCCTATTCAAATGGTGGTGCTGCAGATCAAGACGGTACAGTTGCCAACTCCCCAAACAGAAATTCCAACTTCAGAAAATCCAACGAGGAACTTGACATCGCCGTGAAAATGAGCCAGTTGACTGAGAAGTTGCTGAAAGAACAAGAGGCCAGACTGGACAGGTTGGAATCTGACAGATTGAAATTGGAAAAACAGTTGAACGAACTACGTAGACCTAACTCGGATTCCACCCTACGTGAAAGACTAGCTTACATGTTCCCATACGACCAAACTAAGAAGTTCCCTGCATATATCTGGCAATCTTGGAAGTACGGTTTGAACGATGAAAGGTTTGGTGCCAAGTATAAAACAGGGGAAGAACAATGGGCTTTGAAGAACCCTGGTTTTGTGCACGAGTTGTTCAACGACGACACATCGAACGCCATCATCCACTACTTGTACATGCACTTCCCTGAAATAATAAAAGCCTACGAGATCATGCCTAACATCATACTCAAGATGGACTTCTTTAGATACTTGATGCTCTTCTCCAAAGGTGGAGTCTATGCCGATGTGGACACGCTACCTTTACAACCGATTCCGAACTGGATTCCTGAAAACGTCGACCCGTTCGAGATCGGCATGATCATAGGGATTCAAAGTGATCCAGACACACCAGATTGGAGAAACTTCTATGCTAGAAGGTTGCAATTCGCAAACTGGGTCATCCAGGCTAAGCCAGGACACCCTATACTACGTGAGATGATTGCTGCCATTACAGAAGAGACTCTACGGAGGGAAAAAGATGGTGAGTTGTACCTCGTTAGCAAGAACGGGAACTTCGATTTGAGCATCATGGAATGGACAGGTGCTGGTATTTGGACAGACGTCATATTCAAGTATTTCAACGACTACGTCTTATCTGGTATATTCTCAAAAGTCACATGGAAGGACTTCACAAAGTTGGATGTGCCTAAGTTGGTGAGTGATGTGTTGGTCTTGCCTTTGACCTGTTTCAGTCCAGGGATTTCGAAGATGGGTAGCGGTGACCTGGATCATCCGTTGGCTTTCGTCAAGCACTATTTTGAAAAGTTGTATCAGAACTAAAGTATAATAATAATAGCCTCGTTTTTTTTTTCTCTTTTATTTTTCATTTCTTCCAATCTTCTATATCTTCTGTGCCATACTCCCCTTTAAGTCTTCTTTTTCTTTTTTTTTTTGCTTTGCTGCCCCCATTGAGCTATCCCAATTGGGTAATTTTTTTGCACCCACTTCTAAAACCCCTTTTCTTAAGAAATATATAACACGTTTTATTTTCCTTCACATATATATATATCGACAATATCTACATTTCATGTAGTCATTTAAATTAAAAGTTGATTATTGTTTTGTGAGCCTTTTGTTTTTTTTTTTTTTTTACCGTAACCACCCCTACCATGCAACCGGTTGTACTGACAGAAGGCGAAGAACTCACAGTGGTGAAGAACCATTTCACAAAAAATCTCGAATGTCATTGCAGTACTTGCCATTGTCAGGAATGGGTTTTAAAAAGAGTTACAACAGTGAGTATATATCAAGCCAAAACGATAAACCGCATACTAGTCACACAATACTAACAATTTACACGCTTCCATAAACAAAATAGCTATTTTGTATTGGTTTGGTCTTTCCACTACTTCTATTTTTGATCATAGGCACAAAATTAGTTTCTGTTGTTGTAAACTACCACGAGTACAGATACACTTCAACTACTAAAAATGGTTCCTTGCCTTCCCAGTCACCTCCAATGTACTCGCTCATCGATTTCGCGCAACCTTACCAAGAACCACCAATGCCACCCCCATCACAATCGTCGAATTTGGAAGTTATCTGGAATGACCATTTGAAGAGATGGCAAGCTATGAATAAGTGGACCTTGAGAAGCGTTTGTGCATTGGTTGTTCAGTTTGGTATTATCCTGTTAGTGGTTCTATTGGTCTTGAACTTGAAGAATGTGAAAAATGAGGATGATTATGATGCATTTGAAGGTTATGACGGTGATGGAAATTGAAGAGCTTAGCAATATATATGATGGATTGTTTTGATGTTTTAAATATTTAGATGTTTTCATAATTTTTAAATACCTATTCGTTATTTGTATGCATGCTCAAAAACTTGAAACAACATCGAATGCAACTTGTGGTGGAGGAGAACCTTTTTTTCGATTCTTTTTCAGGCGGTGTAAGTTTTAGGATAAGAGGGTCAAAAAATTGCCCAATTGGGAACTCAAAGGGAGCAACTTAAAACGGGCTGCCCCGATATTTAATATCTGGAGTTTGTTCACCGATTCACTTCCTTGATACATGCCGATACAATTTTCCTGTTTAGAGCTATATACATATAATAAACACATTTTAATATTAAGAAACGATGGCCGTCAATTTACGAGCAGCTCTACTGAGTCTCCATGCAATATCACTCGTCATCAACATCCCATCGTGGATATTCCACATCAAATCCAAGAACACACCAGCAATAGCGTTGATCACGTACTTACAACTTATGATGTTAAAAGGTTTGGTTGATTCTGGTGTTTGGGGAGGATCGGATTACAAAGACGTTTGGAACGGAGAAGTGTGGTGTGACATCATGGTGAGATTGCATTTGGGTGCCAACGTTGGTTGTTCGGCTTCCATCTTCTGCATCTCCTTGAACTTGTTCTTGATCTTGCTAGCCAATTCTTCAACGCAGTGGTGGTTTAGTCACAAGAAAGTGAAACTATGTTTTGAACTAGGGTGCGTCGTTGGGTTCCCCCTCGTCATCATGGGCGTTGTTTATTTCGCACAGGATGTCAGGTACGCTATCTACCACATTTCAGGGTGCCGTTTTGTGGTGACCAACGGCAGGGTCAGCATCCTGGTTTTCTACTTCTGGATACTTTTCTGGTGTGGGTTATCTTTGGTGATGAGTACCCTAACATTGATTTTCTTCTTCAAAAAGAGAAGAATGGCTAAGAACATTTTGCAGTGCACGAATTCAGGGTTGTCTTTGAAGAAGTTTGCAAGGTTGTTGATCTTTTGCTTCTTGGTTGATTTTGGGTTGTTCCCAGTGTCCGTATTCATGATCGCTATGGCTGCTCCACAACTGAGTGATTCCTTCTATATAAACACAAAGATCTTTTGGAACGTTATACTAAGATACCCCCACAATTCGTTGAAAGATTTGGATGCTTGGTTGTACATTGCCTTGAGTATCATGAGTTTTGTTTTGTTTGGGTTAGGTGACGATGCCTTGGCCATGTACACCAAGTTTATCAGATTGCTACCAGGTGGCAACCAAGTAATCGATGGCTGGCAAGCTTGGAGGCTACGTAAGTTGGAGGAGAACAAACAGTCATTCTTTAACATCAACAACGTTCGAAGCAAAGAAAGTTCGGATGTAGAGTCGGGACCTTGTCCTAAAAAATGCCATATTCAATACAACGACGATGAATTGACACCTACAGGTGAAAACTTGAAGCATTTGGAGCACGTTGATTATATTGAGTTGCAAACTCCCAGCACATTGTATGGGTCAGAAGGGTTCCATGATGACAAGTACAAAGATGAAGAGGAAATGGATCCGTACTATGACGATTACGATGTTCATAACGAATTGAAACAAGTTGAGATGGACTTGTTGGACGATGAAATTAAAAAAGATTTCGAGAATCTTGGGTTGAGGTACTAATAGGTAATTAAGTTATATATATAATATCAAGGTTGTAACCTTTTCGTTTCTTTTAATATGAGAAGGAGCAAGAAGAAGCGGAGGGTATCAATTATATAACAACATATATCTATACACGAAGACGATGACTAAAAGACACTTAAAATTTTCAAAAGGTATTGTAGAGAAGTAAACACGGTGAGTAAAGACTATAGAATTTACGCGGTTTCTTCAGTAGGTTCTGACTTTGGATACTTCAAGACTTCGAAGTTTGTTTGGAACAACATCAAGCTAGTGGCTTTTGAACCGTCCTGTTTTTCGTAGGTGGTGTTTGAAACTTCGGCTTCAACAAACACTTTAGCACCTTTGCCAAGGTATTCGGTCATGAAGTTGATTTGTGGCTCGTTGAAACAGGCAACGTTGAACCAAGAAGTCAATTGTTCACCTTTGTTCTTGGAGTTCACAGCGACTGAGTATCTTAAGTACTCCTTACCAGTGGAAGTAGTCTGCTTTGCTAAGTCGGATCCAATGGTGCCGATCAACGACATCTTGGCCAATTGAGGCTTGAAAGAGGTGGAAAAGGATCTAACTGATTGTCTGAGCATTGTAAGAGGTGTTGGATGAGGACAAAAGTACAGAAGGAATGTTAGGTTTGAATGAGTGTCAGCGTTTGTATATATATATATGTTTGAAATAAAACGGAGTTGGCGTGTCACAGTCGAGGACTCGATACTAGATAGCTACTAGCTACTGGCCGTGCGGGACGAGACGCGTCTCTACCTAGTTGGAGCCGGGTAACTAACTTCCCCTTCCCCTTGCATAAGATATTATATAATCACGGATACATTACGTAACTGCTGACATGCACCAGCCGCCCCGTTTGGGAAAAGAGGGGAAAGGAGAGTTTTGCTGATTATTATTTGTGTCTCTCTTTATTGGACACACACCGATCTGATCACCTTCCTATCATTTCTGTTACTAACACAAGTTCCAATTGCCGTCTACTGGTAACTACCGTATCATTCCAGACAATCATGTTGAACAGACAGTCTGTACGCCTTTTGCACACCACTTCTAGGCTTTACAAGCCTGCTGCCTCGTTGGCTGCCACCGCTGGTGCCCCGCAATCGAGTTGGCCACAAGGTTTCCGTCTACCACGGCCTGCCACATGGGAAGAATCCAAAGAAGGTGCCCTTAGTAAAGCCACCAGATGGTACCTACTAGCTGAAATGTTCAGAGGTATGCAGATCGTGTTGGAGATGTACTTCAGGGCACCTTACACCATCTACTACCCTTTTGAGAAAGGTGCCATTTCACCTCGTTTTAGAGGAGAGCATGCCTTGAGAAGGTACCCTTCTGGTGAAGAGAGATGTATTGCTTGCAAGCTATGTGAAGCCATCTGTCCAGCGCAAGCCATCACTATCGAAGCAGAAGAGAGAGTCGATGGATCCAGAAGAACTTACAAGTATGATATCGACATGACGAAGTGTATTTATTGCGGGTACTGTCAAGAATCTTGTCCCGTTGATGCCATCGTTGAAACACCAAACGTTGAATATTCTACAGGTGATCGTGAAGAGTTGTTGTACAATAAGGAGAAGTTGTTGGCTAATGGGGATAAATGGGAACAAGAGTACAGGTACGCTGCCGATGCCGATGCTCCTTATAGATAGAGGAAATTTTTTTTGTGTTTTATCTTTTTGTTTTCTTTCATATTTATTACCAGGCGTTTCCATTGAACTAATGGGATACTGACCTTCTCATTTACTTATCACTATTTATTTATTACCATCTATTTATTTATTATTTATTTATTTATTCAAAATATATACACCAAATCTCTAAAACCATACATGGTTAAAAGAAATGTGGCACCTTTTAATTCCAAGGCTGTGCAGCATTGTAAATTCCTTGACAAAAAAAAAAAAAGTCAGAATTTCTTATTTTTCATTAACTTTTTTCCTATATGTTTCGTGTGAATTGGCCTCCTTTCCACTTGGAGTAAGCACCTTGCAAACGAAATAACATCAAATGTCAGACTTTGTAAAGTAAGTATATTGTATATGCCACGGAAATTATTACAGAATAAGAAGAATACGATGTTCTAACACAGCTTTTCGAATGCAGGGTTTCTCAAGCACAACTCTTTGATCAGTCGGAATCATCTGGATTCGAATCGGACGATGATTCCGACGTGGCCACCGACTCACCTGCTGTCGAAACAACGTACCAAATACCCACAGGGTTTGATTTTGAAATAGTTGACGTCGATGATCCGCAAACTAAAGAAGATCTGGAGAACGGAGACGTGACACGGGTCAGTGATGATTCCACCACCGCACCTAAGATCGAATACTTCCCTATGTTTTCAGTTGACCCAACAGCAGTAGCGACAACCAGCAGTAAAACGGATACAAAGGATTCTTCCAATTCAGGACTCATCAAAGTGAACCTTCAAACTGATGAAGAGAAAGAACGCAGCGAATCAAAAGCATTGGACGAAATAGCGCACAACCAAAGGAGACACGACTCCTACTACTTCGTCCAGTTCACCGAACAGGAGATCACGCAGTTTCAAAACGTAGCGTTGACGGGTACACAGGTGTTGCAACTGGCTCAATTGTCACACAGAGAATCGAACTACAGGTTGTGTGACATAAAGAAGCATAACGATCGTATAGCTGAACTTTTGAGAGTTGAATTGGAAAGGAAGCGTCAAATGACATTGAAGCAGAGCAAGCAACAAGGTAAGGAGAAGAAATTGAAGAGAAGTCGAAGAAAAGGTAGGAACCAAAGGCTCGGTTTGATGGCTAAGAGAGAACGGTTGGTTGCATTTCAAAAGGAGTTGGAGTTGGTCAACAATCGCGTGCAGAAATGGTTGAACTTACAAGGCGGAGCATCCGGTGGAGGAATCAAGAAAAAGACCAGAAGAGGTGGTAAGAGACACAATAGAAACAAACCTGTCGAAGTGGTGACGAAGGAGAGTACTAGCGTATGACAATATAGAACCCTTATTTTATTTTATTTTATTTTTATATTTTAATGACCAATTTCGATAGACGTACAAAAAAAAAAGAATAAAATAAAAATAGAAAACTATACATAAGAAAAAGTAATGAAAACCCCTATTTCACGTCTAACGAGTTGATGCTGTTCAACATCATCTTAACCTCCAAACAATCATCCCTTTTGTTCGACTCTATATCGAATGCGCTCATCACCGAATCGACAATCATCACCCGCAAGTCTTCCCTAATACCTTTCAAGTTCTTTGCAATGGGACCCCCTTTGTTGACGATGTCTCTGACCTTTGGCTCGATACCAACTGCAATATCTTTCCAAAAGAGGGTGATCAAGGGCGAATTCAGCTGCAACTTTTCGGAAACTTTGTTGAAGATCGTCACCGTTTTATCACCTGTGTTGGCATTGGTCGATAGAGAGCTATAATCGTACCACTTGTTGTTGGAGAGAACCAAATCCAAGGTGCTTATCAACTTACCAGATTTGCACACCTCTCTGAACACCCTATCCAACGATTTTGGGTTGTTCAAATTCTTGACAATTAGATTGATAGAGGACGATATTCTCAGGCTCAATAGGTTCTGAAGTTGGTTGTAAAGAGACTCTGGACTGGTCATCGACGATGCATAGAGAAGGTTTAATATGGAGATCTCATCGGACCCATCGTTTAACAACACCAAGTTCTTGATCTGGTAGTTCGTTATGTCCATCACTTTCGAAATCTGAACTTGTTGGAACGATTCGTAATCACGAACTAACTTGAGGGACTTCAAGTAATTGGAATCGCTTAGATGGTTACGAAGGCTCGCTAGCAACTTACTCAGGTTGGACAAGTTACGAAAAGGTCTCTTTGCTAACTCCGTTTCCGTCTTGTCAATCTCCTCGATCTTTGAGAGCAAGTAGATGAAATACGTGCTTGATCTCAACAAGTTACTCGTCTGGTGAATCTTTTTGAGTGCAGAATGCAAAGAGTTGGCCTCCTCATAAGGCTTGAGGATCTCGGTTTGCAACCTACTGTACGAGACGTTCACGCTTCGTAACGATGGTTTCATCTGTACCATGATTTCGTCGTTGAACGACTTGAGCCGGTCAAATTCTAATAGCAAGTCTTGGTAGTTTTCGTTGGAATGCGTTTGTAACTTCTTGTTCAAATCTTTCAAGTCGAATTGGAGTCTCTTCATCGGTGTGGTTAAATCCAACGTTGTGTCGTCCGGGTTGTTTGACGAGAGCGTGAGGTCGTTGGCAAACTCAGTGGGCTTGAAGGTGTCTGGAGAGAGGTACGCTTCGTAATCGGACAGATCAAGTTTTGTGGGTTGTTGTTGTGCCATTGCTGTACTCGTGAAATTTATTGCGTGGACGGCGGTGCTATAACAATCAAAATACATGAAAATAACTATAGTGATAGGCGTTAAAGACCACATGGATATTTTGATTTCCATGGTGGCTTTTTTTTTTTTTCTTTTTGGCTGGAGGTGTGCGGCTCCTATTTTCATTTTGGTGAAATTTTTTTTTTTTTTTTTTTGTTCTATTTTTATGATTCTCTCTCGTTATCTTGCCTGTTTTTCTTATCTCGTGTGTTAATCAATTCATTTTAATTAATTAGATAATGGGTTTTGCATTTGGTTTTACAGAGGATATCGACTCAGACATCGAGGTGGATGCTGGTTCAAAGGTTCCACAGCAGACGTTTGTCAATCCTATAGATGAGGTTGCAGTGGCAGAACCAGCCAAGTTCCATTCGTTGGACAGCATACTGCAGACATTAGTGGGAACAAGAATTACATATGAACCTGTGAATGGTTTGCCTGACAGCTGCCAGGTTTACAAGAGGGAATTGTACGATGTGAAGCACCAACTTATGTTAGAAGACGACGAGAACAGAACTGATGATGAGACTTTCAAGATCTTGATCGGAGAAACCGACGTTGATTTGAAAGGCGGTGTATATGAAGGTGGATTGAAGACTTGGGAGTGTTCAATCGATATGATTTGGAAATTGGAAAGCATGGGAGATCAGATCGAACATCTATTGCTATCAAATGGAGATGGTCCTTTCAACGTGGTCGAATTAGGATGTGGTACCAGTTTACCATCGTTGTACATCTTCCAGAAATTGATTAGTGGAAAGAAACCGGGAAAAAGGATACGGTTCTTGTTGACTGATTACAACTACGACGTTCTAAGGTTGGTGACGCTTCCGAACCTGTTGGCCGTTTGGTGCGAGACTGCGTTGAGCAAACAAGAACTTTACGAATTGCAAAAGAAAGAGGACCAAGAAGGTAACGTGAGAGAGGGAGAGTTGGACATCAGTTCAAAACTTGTTGGCTACTTCCAAAGGTGGTTGCAAGACAACGGATTTGAAGTTGGTTTCATATCGGGAGGCTGGAGCAGACCGTTCATGAGGCTCGTTCACGATTTTGCACCTGATGGAGGGAAGTTGGTGCTTACCAGTGAGACTATCTATTCACCAAGCGTACTAAAAGTGATATCCGAGATTTTGATCGAGTTGACGGTAGGTGGAAGTGGTGATGGTGATGGTGATGATCATGATGATGGATGCTTGACGGTATTGGGTTGCAAAGATATCTATTTTGGAGTTGGTGGAAGCGTTGGGGAGTTTACCATGTACGTGAAAGAGAGACAGGGGATGTTGGCAAAGGTTCACAAGGGGTTCAACTTCACGATTGACAGTGTGAGTGGCGGGTTGCAGAGAAGTGTTGTTGTGATGGAGAAGAAGAGATAAGGAGAGGAGAGATGGGGTGGGGTGTGGGGTCGATCGACGCAGACATCTGGACAGCGACCCGATTGTTTCAGAGTTGCGTTGTCTGTGTGTTGGAGACGGCCACTGTAGATGGAGTAATAACGTATATATATATATATATATATATACATATATATGGTAATAGTAGATTGGATACAACTAATATATATATATATGTATTAAATGATAAATACGTGGTAACTTGTGGCAGAAAAGGCGATGGGCCAACTTCCAAAGTTCCAAGCGATTTCTAATTTTAGCCGGTTGAAATTTTTGAAGACGCAGCGACGGCGGGCGGCCGTTTTTTCCTTTTTTTTGTTTTTGTGCTGTTTTGGTTTGGGTGACCTTTCTGCCTCCACTTCAACTTGGTCTTGCCTCCGTCTTTTCCTCTGTCATCGTGTTCCTCTTGTACACTGCTCCTGATTATACACTCTTCAGCTACCACAGCTTGCAACACTGAGTATAGATAGATCGCTGCTGCTAAGTGCTGCAAGATCACTTCCTCTCTCCTGGCGCACCCCGATAATTTACACTCACACCTTTTTTTTTTTTTTTTTTTTTTTTTTTAGTGACTTCTCATCACGCTTCTGCTTTTGTTTTTTTTCCCCTTTTCTAGCTTACTTACTACAAGATAAGACACCCGATAATAATGAACACCGATGTACACACCGTCAACGAGTCTGAAACATCCCTCATCATGGACTCGACACCGTCTCCAAGATCCCTGAAACAGGAGATAGCTGCCATCTCTCCAATACGGAGCCCCGAATCACCCAACGACGACCTCTTGTTTCATCACCCGCAACCTGCATTCTCGAGTGTTACAACACAGCAACAACTTTCTCCTGGTGGCTCCAGCCTGCTTCGAAGACCGATGAATTTGAAAAATTTACAGTTGGACCTCACAAAATCCCCATCCGAGTACCCTATCCCTCTCACTTACTCTGAAACCCAGTTACAACAACAGGAGACACGACGGGTGCAATCACCAAGGACACCCATTTATAGAACCTCATCGTTGAACCACTCACCTACGCCCAAAGCTTTCCCCTTTGGGTCTCCTACTACTGCTGGACCCAACATCCACATGAGAAGGCGTTCAAAGACGTTGGCATTGACGATCCCCACAAAGAACGTTCCTTCCGGTTTGAAGACAGGGATCCCTTTGGAGGACGGCAAAGCAAGATCGAACACCCTGTCAGGCTACGATTACGAAATCATCCAAACCAATCACAGCAATGCTGGTGGTGGAAGTCAGAATGATAAAGAATATAGTCACAACAATGATAACAACAACAACAACAACAGTAACAAAAGCATTACGCCAAAGACCGCTACAACTGTAACAACAAGGTTTGTTCAGTCTCCGCCATCGATTAAACCACAAACCATCACCCATTCCTTACAGAAAATGCATCTATCCGACCCAACTTCCACATCCAACAACGTATCAGACACGCTGGGGTATCCTTACACATCGTCTCTCACTACAGCAGACGTTTCAGATCCTTCAAGCTATAAAAACGCATACCCTAACGGCCCAGTATGCGTCTTGAGCCCAAACTTGTACCTTTACTCCGAACCAACGTTACCTCAAATAGAACAATTCGACGTTGTCATCAACGTGGCACAAGAATTGCAAGATCACAGTCAATACATCGAACAATTGAACTTACGTGAAGAAGAGGCAAACTTGCAAGATAAAGGCAAAACGAGAAGGCATAAGATCAAGTACATCTTCGTGCCCTGGACTCACACTTCGAGGTTGGTTGAAGACTTCCCTCTTTTGACTTCCATCATCGACGATGCAATCAAGGGAATCACAACCACACCAGAGACAGAATCCGAATCCGAATCCGAATCGGAACGTACGAGATGCAAAAAAGTGTTGATCCATTGTCAATGCGGGGTGTCACGTTCTGCTTCGTTGGTGCTTGCGTACTTCATGAAGAGATTCGAGATCGGTTACATCGATGCTTACAACATGTTGAAGATGAAGGCAACGTTGATCAGTCCCAACATGACTCTGATCTATGAACTGATGGAGTGGGGGAAGAGGTTGGGT
The DNA here is from genome assembly GCA_030564825.1 of Ogataea sithepensis. Taxonomy (NCBI): domain Eukaryota; kingdom Fungi; phylum Ascomycota; class Pichiomycetes; order Pichiales; family Pichiaceae; genus Ogataea; species Ogataea sithepensis. Next base: position 59,815 of record JAJMAB010000073.1, on the reverse strand, counting down.
TACGGTGGTGCTGCAAGTGGAAGCAGCAGCAGCAGTGAATCGGAACAAAGTGGGTTCTTTGGCAAAGATGATGATGTGGAAGGGGATATCCACTGATTTGTAAGTATTTAGAGAAGTGTGTATACTACCGAGTAACAACCATGATAATATGCAATTAACCCTTTGTGTATTAGAGAACATTGCCATATACTTGAAATATGATAAGCCAACTTACCCAAATGGCTGTAAAAACATAGCTAGTAATTGATTACCTCAGCAAGACGACGACGGCGACGAAGGTCGATTCTTTTGGACGAGCGCTAATAGCTATACCTCTTCAATATGTGTATTAGGTACTCTCGTATTCTTCAAACCGCTTTACACCAACTCAAGAAACCATCACCGCTTGCCAAAATTGGAACTTCAGATAGTGTGTTTTTAAAATGTCCGGTGGCTCAGGTTCCAACAAATCCTGGTCACAACAGAGTGGGAAGTCGCAACCCGCTGGTACACCCAAGGATACCATCTCAACAAAGGCCAACTCAGCATCCGGTAACAACCTTGCCAACTTGAACAAAGGTTCCAGCATAATAAGCTCGTTACAACCCATGAAGAAACCTAAGAAATCTGCTCACGTTTCCGTGTACGATAGTTCTGGAAAACCAATCAAGAAAGGTAATAGTGGTGCGTCCGTTGGAGCATCGACTGCAGCTGCTGGGGCTACTGCACCTTCGTCTACAAACAACAGCACTAATAATAGCAGCCATAACAACAACAACAACAAGAATCATGAGTTTGGAAGAAAGGATAGTAATGACGACTATAGAAGAGATTATAGCAGGGATAATGGTAGTAGTAAACAAGATTTAAGTTACAATGTAGGTGGAGGATACCCACCTCATCGAAGGGAATACAATAGCCAGTACAACAGCGGCAACAGCAGCCATTACCAACCACCACCAATGAATTCACAGCAATCCGGATACTTCATTAATCAAAAACGAGATAACTACAAGAACTCCAACTATCAAAGAAAAGATGACTCGTACGGAAAGAGAGACATCGCCGTTGGAAAAGACCTGTACCAAACTCAGAACCAAAAACAGCACCAACCGTCATCATCATCATCATCATCATCATCATCGTCGTCGTCATCGTCGTCTTCTTCTCTGTCTGATGAGAGAAGAGCCGATTGGAGGGCTAAACATGCAGCTGAATCCCAAGAGCAGCCGAACAGTTTCAACATCAAGAAAGACATTGCAGGCGAATCCAAGAAAGAACCCAAAAGGGACCAGAACTTGACAGAATTGAAAAGAGATAGAAGCTCTTCTGATTTGAAAAAGGAGAAAAGTTCCGTGGATTGGAAAGTTGATAAAAGTTCAACTGAATTGAAGAAGGAAACCAGAATGCCCTCGGTTGAATTGAAGAGAGAGAAAAACTCCTTTACAGATTTGAAGAAAGAGGGCAAGGTGTCCATAGAACTGAAAAGAGACAAGAGCTCTACAGATTTGAAAAGAGACAAGAGCTCCACAGATTTGAAAAAGGAGAAGCATGTTTCCGAATTGAAGCGAGAAAAAACTTTATTGGACAAGGAAAAGAGCATCAAAACAGAAACTAAAGAAGAAATTTCTTCTGATGTGATACCTATCGAAAGCAAAGAACTTGAGAAAGTTTCCAGTACGGAATCCACACAAAATTTGAGTAAGAAAAATGACGCTTCCAGAAAAGCCAAAGAGGAGCCAAAGAAGACACAGCTTAAGAGCCAAGACGAAGTGGCAGAGGAAGAGGATACCGACATTGAAGAGTCCATACCGATGCCATCATCGAAATCAAGAAGACTGCATAGATTAATGAGACAGACTAATTCGGACGATGAGTATGCAAGCGACTCCCATAAAGATAGGCTCAAGCGCAGCAAGACCAGAAAATCAAGTGTCACCGACGAAAATGAGGAAGAAGATGGGGTGGAAGAGGCAGTCTCTGATCAAGATAACGAAGAAAGACCTACTTCAAGAAAGCTCCAAAAGAGAAGAAACTCGTCGTTTTCGTCGAGGTCACAGTCTCCTAAATATAGGAAAGTGTCCGGTAGAACAGGTAAAGATGCCTCCGGTAGATCGTTGCTGCAGCGTCTATGTTTCAAAGGTACCTACAACGAAGTGAAAAGTCTAATAGAGTCCGGAGCTAAAGTCGACGACGCTGATAACGCTGGTGTTACACCGTTGCATGAAGCTGCATTGCAAGGCCACACTGAGATTGTTAGATTGTTGCTCGATAAAGGTGCCAACATCGACGTTCAATCAGGTCACAGAGATAAAGATACCCCTTTGATCGATGCTGCTTCCAACTTACACGAAGATGTTGTTCTGTTGCTATTGAAACGCGGTGCAAACCCGCTCATGGTTAATGCTAGTGGAGATTCTGCTTTGGATGCTCTTGACAAGCATCTAGAGTCCGACGAATTGGATGAGGATGAGATAGCGACAGTTAATAGATTAAGGAAAGCTTTGATTGACGCAAGCCGTGAGTACAAATCCAAGAACAAAACGTCGGTTCCAGCAAAGGAATCGGAAGATCAAGCACCTGAAGAAGTTCAATTTTACGACATGTTTTCTAGAGAAGGTAGATCAGAGATTTACACCAAAGTTGCCGAAAACGACGTTCCGTTTGTCATGCAGTATTGCTCGAGTTTAGGCTTGTCCAAAATCCCACCTGATTTGTTGAGCTTGTCAGCTAAGCATGGCCACCTCGACATTGTCAGTTTGTTTCTTGCTTTTGGTGCCAAACCAAATCATGCAGATAAGCAAGGCATGACTCCATTGATGTATGCTGCTGGTAAGGATCACTTGGACGTCATTGAGATGTTGTTGGCAAGCAATGCAGATGCACTGGCCAAGGACAAGAAGGGTAGAACAGCTTTGGACATCTCGATGTCGAGCTACATTAAGGACGACAAAGAGATTTGCGTTCTTAAAGAGGCAATGAAGAAGCAGACGAACGAACCTAAGAGCAAGAAGGGCAAGCAAAGAAAGGGCAAGTTGAAGAGAAAGAGACAAGTACAAAGCGAAGAGTCTGAACAAGAAGAGGAAGCCGAACCGGAAGAGCCAGAGCAGAATGACGATTATGGTGACGAACGTGACGAAGAACCAGAGGTCAAGCCAAAGAAGAAATCTACCGTTGATAAAAAGAAGAGAAAGCTCGAATCACTGAATGCGGAATCCAGATCGACTTCACAAACGCCAACAACCACAAGACTGCCTACACCTACCCCAGCCACAGTGCAAGAGCAATTTCCACCGATTGTTAAAGAGGATAAACCTCAATCTGCTGTTGCTGTTTCTATGAAAGAGGAGAAAGTTACTGCTCCACTTATTGTTAAAGAGGAGAAGATCACCCCTCCTGTTCTGACTCCTGAAGAGATAGAAGCGAAGAAGCAAAGAGAGTTGGAGGCCAAGAAGGCAAGAGAAGCTCTTGAGTTGGAGAAGTTGGAAAGAAAGAAAGCTCGACAGTTGCAAATTGCTAAAAATATCAGCGAAATGGAACGCAAGCGTAAAGAGGAGAAAGAGAGGCTCGAGTTGCTAGAGATTGAAAGAAGGAAGCGAGAAATTGCAAAGCAAGAAGAGCTTGCCAAGCAGGCGGAGATTGCTGCCAAGTTGGCTGCCAGCAAGAGAGAATACGAAGAGAAACAGAGGATCAGATCAACGTATCCGTATGGGATCAAGACTGCAAAATTCGGCTCAACGCCTCGTATCGAACAATCTTCCAAATACCTACCTTTGTATGCATACAAGTTGGACGGTGAACAGCATATCGTCGATTTACAAGCGATGCTGGTTTTAGGAATGGTTGATTTTGCGAAGAAGCATTCTGATTTGCAGGTCCGGCTTTTGACTGGTGCCGAGAAGCAAACGATGTGGAACCTTCTGTGGCCGATGCTCGGATCTTTTGTCCAAACTCGAGAGATGTCTCCATCTGCTGAGAACGATCACGATATCCACGGTGGCACTGAAACCGAAGTTCAGTACTTCAAGAACCTCAAGAAGTTGTACGAGACGGAGGAGAAAAGTTTCAGTTCGATGATCTTGTACTGGATCAGACTGTCTGAGTTTATGAAGATCATGGGTGAAGACGAGCAGAAGTACGGAGAGATTAAAAAATTGGTTGACAGTTGTGGTATATGTGAAATCAGCTGTGACGAAAGTACCAGACCTAAATTGGAAGGGGCATCTGAAGATGTTTTATTACAGTTATCTAGAGGTGTCAACGAGGACAAGAGATCTTCTAATGGATTTGCTCCAAAGCCCATTAGTAACCTCGATGAGGATGACGAGGAGTTAAAAGACGTTCCTGTCAGGTTTGGTAACAACGCCAAACACTTTTTGAAAATTGTCAACAGAAGGTTGTGGTGAAAGTAGAAAAGGAAAAGAAACCCATGTATATTATTTTTGTATAATTTTTTTCAAAGAATTATTATAGTAATGTTTTTTTATTTTTTTGCATATGTAGAATAAGTAATTTCGATTGGTAGCTTGGGTATAGGTTGTTTTTCTATTGCTCAACGTCTGTTGCTAGTTATACTCTGGTAAGAGTGAAGTCGGGGTTTGAGGTAGAATCAATGAGATTGGAACGGAGTTTGAACAACATCAGAGAGATCAGTCGATGAGTTTAATTAATGTATATGATAAGCTAACATGCAGAAAAAGAGAATATGGTGATGCGAACAAAATTGCGGGTACGGGCGAGTGGACTTTAAATGTGCGTGCGTGTATGGTGTTTTTTTTTTTTTCCTTTGCGTGCGTGCTTTGAGACTCGAGTTGGCTGATTGGCTGGAAGATTTACAAGGGTGTTAGAGAATTAGGAGGAATTGTAACTTGTAAGTTCAGAAGAAGATTTATATAAAATATCAAATAAAAAGTGAAAACAAAAGAAAAAAAAATAGTTGTGATAATAATAATAATAATAATTTAAATAGTGATTGTAATCATGTAGTTCCTTCCCATTCAGAAAAAAACCAATCAAAAACAATAAACAAAAATATAAAAGCAGAATGAGTTGAAGTTGAGGTTGAGGGAATATAAAAGAAAGTTATAAGAGAATAAGACAAGGTTTAAAAAACAAAAATTGCAATCTATCTATCCAATGGTTTTGTTTTTTTTTTTTAGTTGATGACATTGTCCATTCTTCTTTAGAAAATCATTTTGATATCTTCGCTTATATGGACGATTAAATACCTCTCTCTCTCTCTCTCTCTCTATGTATAATTTTGATAATGTCAGATAAGATGATAAAATTAAAACCATGATTGATTGATTGATGGATGGGATTGGATTGATTTGTTTACAATCCTTGTTGTAAAACTCTAAGCTTTAATGAATAATAATTTAAATGAAGTTGAATCGAGAAAGTTGGATGGATGAAAGATGAAGGGTAAGGTAGGTTAAGATTTTATTTTTTTTAATATTTTTGGGGAAATGGCGATAAATTTGAACAAAATTGGAAGAACTTCTCTTTCTATCAAACTTATTTGGATTGGATTTGAGAGTAACCAGTGAATGGGTTGGCGTTCTTGGACTGTAAGTATTCGTCCGATTGTTGTTGCCATTCTCTGTTCATGGTCTTTGGAATGTTTCTCTTGGATCTGAAGTACAAGAAACCGACAGCGGTAATGGAGACACCAATGACAGTACCCCAAAAGATGTATCTAATATCTTCGCTGGTATGGATTGGTTTTCTTGGACCCCATTCACCAAAGGAAACGTAGAAAGCGGCTCTTTTTTCTTCAGCTGACAGTTCGGTCCATGGTAACTTTTGTCTTTGGGCTAGAGCTTCAATGACTTCGGATTTGTCAGATTCAGGCAGCTTCTCCCATCTTAGTGGTAAACCTGCCACGGTAGCATGGGACAAAGCAGAAGCAGATCTGATTGATTGTTGTTGGATTGGTAGTCTGGAAAATGTTTTTAGGGATGCTCTTAACATGGTGATGGCTATATGTGATAGAAGGATGAAGTTGTATGTCTCTGATGGAAGGTAAATGAAGTAAAAATAGGTTGAAAGCAAAGACCGGTGAAAAATGTTGATGTGATGTATAGGAGAGTAAAAGTGGTTGTACACAGAGAGAGAGCCTGAAGGGAGTGGAAAGTGAGTGAGATGAAAATCGCACCATTCAACGGGAGTGTGATTATGTCATACGCGGTGTTGGTTTTCAGCGTGCAAAATTTTTTGTTGTGAATTGTGCGCCGCTGATTGGCTGGCTGGTGTACGTTGGTTGGTGCACGCACGCACGCATCGTATCTTCCTATTCTGTCTGTGCAGAGGTGTGGTTATGTAACCTGTTGTGTAATCGATCTGCCACGCAACTTACTCTTTGGCTAATGGGGGGTTGTGTACACCTGTTGCCATATTTCTTGACCATTGGAAGCATCTATCTGATTGTGAAAAGTTGTAATCCGCTGATTTATCATATACCTGGAACCTTTGATAATCTGTATTGTTGTCTGGTTATGATGCAGCAGTTTGCTCTGACTGCTCGGTCCTGCCCTGCTCGCCGTCTGCAGAGCACCTATCACCATCGGACTGAGTAGTAAGAATAATCCAGTGCACTTGTCACCTCCGTAAATTGACTTATCTTAGGCTATATAATTCTAATTCCCATTACTTAGTTCCATTAAATACACAATTTTTGACCGAATGGCCGGAAATATCAACCAAAGTTCACCTTTTTTTTTGATTCTAACTTTTCCTCGTTTTCTGAAAAATTCAGCAGTGAACAGTTAAACTCCAATAAATAACTAGTCAGCCTAAAAGAATATTTATACTAAAGAGAAGCATAAAGATATATATATATATATATATATATAGACATCTACAAGCCATCCATCGTCTGCCAGCCCTATTAAATCGATTATAGTATAATGGACAACACAACCCTTTCAAGAATGAGCAAATAACACAAACTAACTTGCTCTCATTGCCCACCCCACACACTCACAAATTTACTCGAAATAGGCAACCCAATCCCACACATGCAAAAGGTCAGACACGTAAAATATATACACTATCACAACTACATATATATCTATAGATAAGAGAACCAGATTTTATCAACATAACTACTACAAACCAAACACACAAAATTAGGGATAGAATCATTAGATAAAACTAGTGATCGTTCGCTGACCACTCGAAAAATTCAACCCTTTTTCCTTTTCGGGAAGAGAGGCGGAATCGTGTACAGCGCATGAATTTTTGTATGTGGCTAAATTAAGGTCCTCAAGAGCTGATTATTCAGAAACTAGAAGTAAAGACAAAAAAACAGAAGGAAAGAAAAACAAATGATAATGGTAAATAGGTACATAGTAGTAGATGGCAATGAAAATAACTGACCACCAATAGCCAGCGAAAAATTAGCATGATCAAAAACAGAAATGGATAGAACAGAGTTGCAACATCAAAAACCATACATTGATTAGCGTTGGTTCCAAAACAACATACACAAAAATAATTACAAAACACTAAAAATAAAAACCTCAAAACGCAGAGCTAGGACAAGCAGTAGAAAATAGGATAATCATTATATATGACGTTCAAAGTAAAATGGGATAACAATAAATGAAAAAAACAGAAATCTACCTAAGACTGTAGTAGTAGAAGTAAACAATGACAACGAGAAAACAAAAAAAAAAGGGGGAAGGTAGGTAATGGATGGACAAACAAAGATATCTTTATATAGGAGAAGAAAAATAGAGTGGAGAACATACAAATTCAAATTCTAAACAAACAACAAAACAAACTAGGACAAACAAAAACAAAAACAAAAACTTGCACTGTGGCATTCAAACTTTTAAACGTTGAACCCACATGGTAGTCAACAACAACGGCAACAACAACACATCACTTCATATCGTGTTTTTTTTATTCTTACATTTTTGTATCTTTCTGTCTTTCTTTCATGTTTTTCTGTCTCCTTATGGCTAATTGGAAATCTTTTCTCTCAGTTGGGTCAAGAATTCTTTGTAACTCAAGTTGGCACTAACCTTATCTTCAACCAACTCGCTCATGCTCCACATTCTCAATGGGATGATATCTCTTGAAGGAGTGAATGCATTTTCGTTACTGGATGGACCTCTGACAACGTACAAGTTCAAGTATGTGATGGAATCCTCACCTTCCCTGATCTTGTTGATCACATTTCTGACACGGACGTTGAATTCGTTGTCGAGCTCTGGCAATTCGCATTTACCAATCTTGACATCGTTCAAAGATTCAACACCAAACACATCCAGGACCAATTGAGGCACAGCATCACCTCCAATGTATAGGAACAATTCGGAGGTGTTGTTTATCAAGAATAACCCATATTTCTCAAAGTTGGTTATAGTAGCGTTGATACTCTCAGGTAATACAATCTCACCGTGCTTCTTTGGTGGGATGTCATATGGATCGTCTTCGCCTTCAAAAGGTAATCCACAATCGTCGGTCATGGAATGCAATGCATACACAGTTGGGTAGATGTAGTTGATCAACTTGTGAATTGGTAAGGTGCTCAACTTGTTCAAAGCAGACGATCTGTGATCGGATGGAACCTTACCTGTTCTGAAACCGATGTGCTTGATTAACGATTGTAACAATAGAGGCAACATTCTCAAGTTTGTACACAGTTGTAATGGGGATGACGAACCCATGTTACCTGGAACAATCTCCTTCTTGTACATAGCTAATATGTCAATCAGAACTTTGTTCAAATATTCTCTTGCTTCGTTCAAAGATGATGACAAAGTCTTTTCGATAGCCTTGTGAGTGTAATAGTTGGTGATAGCCAATTGATCGGCAGAAGCGTAAACATCTTTCAAGTCCTTGGAAGTTGGCAAACCTAATGTCATGACTCTAATTCTTCTTTCACCGAAACTCGTGGTGTGTAAAACGGCACATTGCATGTAGACATAAGGCTTAGATATGTATTCGTCGATGGCCATTTCAATGACGTAGGATTGATCTCTTGGGAACGTTGGGAAGGAACATAAGTCGGATGATCTGTTAAAGAAGTTACCGTAGAAGGCACTCATTCTAATACCACTCGAACCACGAACTCTCAACACGGCTTCGAGTTCGATGTTCATTGATAGATGGTTCGAAACTTCTTTTGTCAACTTGGTGATATCTTCCACAGAGTTAGCAGTCCAAGCAGGATAGAAGTGAGTCTGACCTGCAGTGTAGCGTGGCAAGTTAGATAAAGTGGCAACGTCTTGATAACTGGAACCTGTCAAGAACATATCGACGGTAATTTGGGACTTGTTACACTCGACGGCAAATGACTTGTAAAAAGAGTTTGTTGGAGTTAACAAAGCACTGGCTTCTTTCGCCTTACCACTAACAGAATTTTCATCTCTCAATGCCAACTTACCGATACCGAGGTTTGGAAGAGCGGACGAGAAGCATACAATCTTACCACCGATGGATTGGACCAATTGGTAAGCAGATTTCAAAGCAGGACCTAGAGCGGAACCGGTGTCATTGTTGTCAGCAAAGAAACTTGGGAAGTTGTTCAACAACTTTTCAATGTTCTTACGGGATTCTTTCAAGTTAACCAACAACGAATCTGGAGATGGGATTAAGACTGTGTCTAAATCGGAAACGATCATCATGCTGACCTCTTTGTCGGTTTCATCATCAGGTGGGATGGTGAAGAAAGATAAGCTGGAATCGACGGCCATGAACGCGACTCTGGCTCTGCTGTTTTGATCTGGAATTCTGTCCAACGAGTCCAAGATGGTTCTAGTGACGGTGGCCAACAAACCGTTGGAGATCGATGCGATGGAAACATCGAGCACAAACACGTAAACCAAAGGTTGAGGAGGTCTAACCATGTATTCAGGAGGAGCAATGAATTCAACGACACCATAATTCAATTCGATTCTGTCCATTCTGTTTCTAGCCTGGGATGTGTTCTTGTCCATATCAAAGCCACCAGGAACGTCATTTTGTAAAGAACAGAAGTTACATCTCCAACGTTTACCTTGCTCTGTGAATTGAACGAATGGATTGATGTAGGATCTACAACGACGACATCTAGATATGATCGAATCGCTGACGACCGGGATTGGTTCGGTAGCATCGTGTAACGAGATGTAAGGTCTCACCACCAAAGCCAATGGCAACTTTGATTTCTTCAACAAGGAACTGGTAGTTGGAACCACATTCAGAGTGGATCTAAAGTAATCAGGAGAAGAATTGGCCTCTGGGTTGCTAGTCAAAGTGGTGCCTGGAGCCAGGATGATTGGAGGTGGAGGGAACTGTAGATCAGCGATTGGAGGTGGGGTCTCCTTTAACAAATCAGTGGAGTACAATTGATTCATTGGTAAAGCGGGAGAATTGTTCTGTTGAATCTGTTGCTGAGGTTGTTGGTAATTGAATTGGGCTTGCTGTTGAGGTTGACCGTACATACCATATGCAGAGTAGGAGCCACCAACCTGTTGAGGCTGCTGCTGCTGTTGTTGTTGTTGTTGAAGGTAAGGGTCTTGGATGGACATTCCACCCATTGATTGAGCCAATTGGTCAGCCTGTAAGTTGCCGTAGACACCAGCAGCAGGAGCCACACCATAAGGTTGATATGGCTGCTGTTGTTGTTGTTGTTGCAGGCTAGGACCCGTTGCGGATCCACCATTCTGAAAAGTTGATCCAGTTGAAGGAGGAGGAGGAATCGAGTAACCTTGTTGTAGGTTATCCTGTTGGGTTCCGTAGTTCGGAACCGGGTAGGCTCTCTTCTTGTTGTACATTGGCGAAGGATGAGGAGATTTGGATGTGTGGGAAAGAAGGGGAGTGGAGGCACGGACAAGAAAAGATCAGGTAGGCAGGAACACAGATGTACACTACACACACGCAAATGAAAACAAAGGCACAAAATGGACGAAAATTGCCCTTTGCCAGCACCGCATCTTTTTTTTCGATCTTTCCATCTTTTCGGACGACGCCTTTTGGTTTTGAGGGGTGCAAGGAGTTTTATGCGCACCAAATTTCTGCAGAATTTGTAGATCTCTTAATATTACATACACAGTTACATAATCTGTCCGTCTCCGTTCATGAGCCGCACGAGCCTCTCGGCCAACGGCTCCGTCCCCGTTGAGATGGCAAGCAACTTGGCCACCAACTTCACTGCATAGCCAACCAACAATCTGCCCGTTAACGACATCTGGGAGACCCAGTAGAGCATGCCTTCCAAAGAGGCATGTTCAAACCCTTCACCTGCCTCTTTGTACATGTACAGAAGCCATACAATGATCACAAGCACAAATATGATCTTCAAAGTGGTCATAACCACGTTGTAGATGAAAACAACGGTTCTTTTCAACATCCTGAATAAGATGTATGTTCCAATTATGGCAGATGCTATCTGGAAAGTCGTTGGATACTCGGTTGCAAACGATTTTGTGAGAGAAACGGTGTATCTGATCGTCTGTATCACGAACCGTAGTACGGTTTCCACTGCTTTATCCATGTCGATATCTGTGTCCATTCTGTTATCTGTGTATGCCCAGCGATAAAAACTGTCAATTGATTCTATTTAGGGATACGTGCTAAGAAAGAGAGATCAATGAGCTATGTAACAGAACAGTCGACTGTAGGAAACATACAAACAAACAAACAAACAAAACATGATTGCAGACCCAAAATCGTCGCTAAGAGTTGGTCTTCGACGCAGGCAAATTACTGAAAGGTTACCCTACCGGAGATGCGGGTCTCGCCCTTTCCAAAAATTCCACCTCGGTAATTTGAAATATATATATATTTGAAGCCGATCATGATTTAGGGGCGGTTTACTGTTTCTTTTGTCTTCTGCTCTTCCCAATTATACCAACCTATATATACACTTCAATACATATTACAATGGTTGCTGCAACGAGAAAAGAAATATTGTCCTTGTACAGACAATTTCTAAGGTATTCACACGATTTCGAAAACTACAACTTTAGAGAATACTTCCTCAGAAAGACCAGAGAAGACTTCAAGAAATTAAAAGACTTCAGTGGCGACAACACGGAAATCATCGCCCAAGCCAAACAAGATCTAGCGTTGTTGAAAAGACAGAGTGCTATCAGCAAGATGTACCACTTTGACAAGTTGGTTGTTGAAAAATTGGATCACAAGCACAAACATTAGCTGATGAGTAATCACTTTACGTTCATGAATTCAAACAAGACCTCCCCCTTCTTTCCTTTAACCCTTCGCCGTGTCTTTACGTTTACTTTTATAACTTTTACGTATATATATCATATTGAGCAATAAACTCTTCTCCAATAAGAAAAAAAAAACACAAAAAACAGGAAAATATTAATATTATTTATTCATTTGTATATTTTTAGTTACTTTTGATTTTGGTAGGATGAAATCTATCGTATTAATTAGCTTTTTCAAATAAATCAACAACAGCATCACTTAATCTCTTACAACCATCGGTCAAAATGTCCAAATCATTGGTGGAACTAATGGCAACTCTAAGGAAGTTGATTCTCTTCTTACTGAAGTTAAAATCGATACTCATGTTACCACCAAAGACAACACCGACACCATGCACCAAAAACTTGATTTTAAGGTCGTTCATCTTGGCAACCAACGTTTCACCATTGTCTCCGAAATCCTTGAAGTTTAAATAAATGCACACAAACATACCACAGTTAGGCTCGATGACACTCAAGTAACCTTTCTTGAAACCTTCGGTGTTCTTCAAAGCAGTGACAAAACTGTTCTTACGTATCAAGTACTCGTTACGAACTTTCAAAATCCAGCCCAACCAACCGTCAACGCCACCCAACTCCTTGATGGTATTGTTGACGAACATCTGGCTGAACCCGTTAGGAGATCTAGTAGATATGGCAGAATAGTTGTTCATGACTTGGACAGTTCTCTTGTGACCAATCAAGAAACCCAATCTCAAACCAGGTGCAAAAATCTTGGAGAAAGTCTCGACACGGATGACCCTACCTGAGGTGTCAATCTTCAAGAACGACTGTGACAAACTGTCTATGAATTCCTGTGGGGTTAGATCGTATCTTGGTTCCTCACTAGTAGGTTGGAAAGCCAAATAGACATAAGGATCGTCTTCGATGATGATGAAATCGAACTCTTCAGCCAACTTATAAACCTCCTTCTTGTGTTCAAAAGATTGGGCTAAACCAATTGGGTTGTGTCCAGATGGGATCGTGTACAAGCACTTAGGTCTAGGCAAACCAGGGTATCTGGCCTCCCAATTGGTCAACATGTCTCTCAATTCGTCAGCGTACTTCAACGATGGCGAATTCGGGGAGAATTGCAATTTGATTGGCACTGGAACACCTTGTAAGTTGGCAATTGATCCAAGCATCGGAGTGAAACTGAACTCTTCGAGTAGAACGACGTCACCAGGGTTGATGAACGCATCGAAGGCCTTATCAATACCGTTGGCACCACCGCACGTTAAAGCCGTAGTCCAATCCTCGTAATTTGGTGCATGAACCCTCTCGGTGAACTTCTTAGTGAAATTTAACAATGGTGGCAAACCGTCAACATCAGCATACTGTAAACCTTCTTTGATATCGATCTCGTCCGAGGCGGATTTGGTGACCTGCGGGATGGAGAAAACAGTGGATTCAGTAGCAGAGACAGGAGAATCGCCGGTGTAACCATCAGGGAACGGCTTGTTGGACAAATGCACGTCGATCTTGTTGACAGGAAAGAATTGGTGGTTTGGGATACCTCCAATCAAATGGATCGGCTTGGGATGTGGTTTTAACCCGTCTGGTAGCTTTGTCTGGGACCAGAAGTGGGTGAGATGGCGTGCCTTGGAGTGCGCAGATAAGAGATTCTCGTGCAGATAAGGTTTTTCGGAGCTCATATCTTTGGCAATTCAGGGGAGATAAAGAGGAATTGAAGTTAGAACAAGAATGGATGGATTGGAAAAAAAATTACAGACACAGACCCTTGGACGAACACCTGTTTAAATAGTCTATACCAATTTCATAGTTGGATGGAGAGTTGTCAACGTAGCTCACAGTATATTGTACTATAAGTTAATTTATATGCCATGCACAGATGACTAATCAAAGTTGTATATTAATTATATATATATATATATATATATATATGAAGGAAGGGGGAAGCGGTGCATTAAAGGCTTCACTTAACCGTCCGTACAGACACTTCTCTATATTATACTATATATAATATATATAATATATATAATATATATATTAATGAGTGACATGGTGCCAAATTTACCTCGGAACCGAATGCTCTTGACTAAATGCCGTGGGAACATACGGTTTAAAATTTAGCAGTGAGGTGGGGGAAAGTGAAGGTGAACAACGACACGTGAGATAACCCCAGATCTGTGCTTTTGATTTGGACAAATTTCACCGTCTTTTTTAAAGTGGCTGGCCTCTGGGATTCCTTTCAGTATATGAGGGGTTATATATATATATATATATACTTATGGCTTAAACGAGAATTTGTTATTGATTTATATACATATGTTGATCTTAATATTTATAGTTGTAGATGTTTACTATTCTAGTTTTCTTTTGCAACAGCTAAAGTGGTCATTGAGTGGTAAGGCAAGCTTTGGACAATGCCCTGCCATCCTACCTTTGTGTCTTTAAAAATTACAATGACACTAAAACATCTATTGTTGAATAATCCAAGTACCAAGTATTATAACAGCCAGAGATCTAAATATATAAAAGATCAAGATCACTTCTCGTTCCACGTTGGCATGTACAAAGAAGACAAACCAATTTCTCTTCCAAGGCCAAAAAAAACCAAAAAAAACATATGCACCAGACTTTTAACAGTAATAAACAAACAGATAATACAGTATTGTTAAACTATAAAATAATCATCAACACCAAAACAACAATCAAGACACCAATTAACACAGCAATGCAGCAGTTACCACCTCTTTCGTTCGTTTCTAAAAACTTATTTATTTTCTTAATTCCATTATTGACAATCTTGTAATCCAACCTGTCAATATCCTGATGCACATCTTCTAGAAGGCCTTGCTGGTATTCTAATTCATTACCGATAGTCAATGCCTGTTGGTGCAAATTCTGAATCGAATTCGTCAACTCGTTAGAAATGATGTCGTCTTGCTGTTGTAACAATTGCTGATGGTATGCTTGTTCAAAGGCTACCCTAGGATCCTCCTCATTCGTCGTACTGTCACTATTCTTGTTGTCAATAGTGGTATTAGTGCTACTTGAAAATGGATTGTCGTTGTACATGCCAGGTAAATTCGATGACTTTACAAGGCTGTTGAAGTCGTTCTTCAAATTGGCAAGTTTCTTTTCCCTTTCGTTCAATTCAAAAGTGTCAATGTTGGCAAAAGTATCATTGCCGTTGCCTGAGTTAGACCTCGATTTTGACTGCCGTATCACCTGGATGGCGTTGTCCAGATCGCCTATGATTTCAATCAGTTCGGTTTTGATGTTTTGGAATTCTAGCGATTGAGAAGAGGTGGATTTGAGTAAATCTAGCTGCGCAGTGGCATCCTCGTAGACATCATTGAAAGGATCCATGATTGAATGTAGATATATATATATATATGTATGTATTTATGTTTGCAGTTAAGAAGGGTTAGAGATAGGGCGCCAACGATAGAGACAGCAACAGAAACAACAGTTGATACCACAAAAGACAAGCAAAAATACAAGTCGAGAACACTTACTTTCTTGGTTAGATAAGCAGTGACATAACAGAAAGTAGTTGCGCAGTGGCTGATGGATCGATCACCGTTTGATAGATTGTTGCAGTGGTTTTTCTTCACTCCGTGATTTTTGTCATTTATGCTTCTATATCTACCTTGTATCAGCTCCTAATTGCCCTCATTAGACTAAACTATGCCGCAATCCATTTCGCAGTTGCTACCGTCCATCTCGGACACCAGCTTAAACTTGCTAATCAAGCTTTCGAACGACCAGATCTTAAGCATGTTGAAGCTCTATGCAAGCGACTCATCCAAAGTGAAGCTCGTCGTCAAGAAGGGTAAGATCGATGGGATACGAATAGATGGCACATTTTTCCGCACGAGCAACTTAAAAGAAGGTAACATCGACGTTTACTCTAGCTTGCAACCGAGAACTCCAGTCACAGAGTGCGTTCACCTTGGTGGTGTGGATTACAAGTTGAACCTCTTGAATTACAAACCTCCACAAACGGCAGCAGCAACCAATTCGGATGACCGCGGTAGCTCTTCTTTGAAGCAACTTGAATTCAAATACCAAGTGGTGGAAAGTTTGGTTGTTGATGGACCGGATTTTAAAACTTTACAGAGCCGGTTCCCCGACGAAGATGTGACGCATTTGAAGAAGGTGTACGATGAAGCCGTTGTGAAAGACGGAAATAGTAAACATGTCAATTTCAAGTGGTTGAGTTTGACCAAATCTGCAGAAAGAGATGGAGAGTACATGGATGGCTTGAATAAGTACTTGGACCAACAGGGATACTCGGAGAACCATCCTCTTCGGTTGATGATTTCGAACGACGTGAGCAAGCTTGATCTACAACCTAAAGATTACTCCAAATTAAAAGAGGAACAGCATACGAGCAAAGAATCACTGGAGCCCGAATTGGAGCCAGAGTTGTTGCGCAAGAAGAAAGATTTAGCAGTCGAACCAAAGAAGAAATTGGACGTGGAGGTGTTGCAACCGACTCGGAAAGAATCTCCTGTTCCCATAGTGGTTGTTGAACCTAAGAGAGAATCTTCGGCAACTCCAACCGTGGTGTCTCCTGAACGGAAACTAAAGAAGAAGAAGTTGAGCAATGTTACAAGCACTGCAGGCACGCTGGCGTACCCTCAATTGAAACCTATGCTAACTAAACCATCCAAGAGAATGGCCACCCCGGAGTTAAAACCTATCACGAAGTCTGCCAACGAGCCTGAATTGAGACCTATCGTCAAGACAACAAACGAACCCGAATTGAAGTCAGTCACAAAACCCAACCACGAACCTGAATTGAAACATATCGTTGCCAGATCCACACACGAACCAGAATTGAAAGCGATCCACAAGTCCAACGAGCCTGAATTGAAACCGATTACCAAAATTAACGAACCCGAATTGAAACCGATCGCTAAAGTCAACGAACCAGAATTGAGAACCATAACGAAGAAGAAGCTAATAAAGAAACCACAGCCACCAAAGGAGAGAACTTTGGTCTCGTCTTCACCGTCTCCAACACCACCTTCTACCGGATCTTCTTCTGAAGAAGACGAAAAATTGGTGCTTCAACCTACGAAGAAAGTCCCCAAGAAAAGAACCATCTCGGACATATCAACCACTTCTACAGCATCGACTGCATCGTCCACCATGTCGAGATCCACGAAACGGATCAGAACCTCATCTTCGTCGAGCAGTTACGAAGATGATGAAGATGAAAGTGGGGGTGAGAAGTTGAGCAAACTTGTCACCATCAAATACAAACCACCAACTGTGACCAAAAGGTCAACGAGTCCAACCAAGTTAAACACAGCAGAGAAGGTTATCAAAGAGGAGATTCCAGTGCTGAGAAAGTCTTTACCGAAGGGACCCAAGATGATGTCCCAACCGTCAACGTCGTCGCCAGTTCACATGCCTGAGTTGCACAAGATGAGTTCTCCAGTACACTCTAGTGTTGCCAACGATTCCAACTTCCAAGAGATGCGGAAACTGATTGTGAGGTTCAAATCGTGTTACAAAGACTACTACAGGTTGTACAACGATTTGATCAACCGTGGAGGGTTGGCTGGTGAGGATCCAAGGTCGGAGAAGCTGAGACGGTTGACTAGTCTGCACAATGAGTTAAACTACTGGAAGTGGAAGTTAGAAACATTTAGCAGGAACATGTAGTATTTCTCTTCTATAATAGTAATAACTAGTTAGTTAATTAATAATAAACCGTTTTTTTATCTACACTTTCGTTAATTATTTTAAGATCGTAATAAGAAAAAATTTGAATCTTTCTCTTAATGGAACATGAAGAATAATAAGAAGGAGAAAAAAAAAAACAGACAAGGGATCAAAAAAAACACACAAGCCAAGAAAGGGGGAGGGGATGAAGAAAAACACAAAAAAAAAAAGTTTAAAAAGAATCACAATATATAGTAAGTAGAATATAAGAATCACCCATCAAACCAATGATATGTACATGCAATGATGGGGTTGTAGTGAGAAACCCTTAAAAAGCTATCAAAAACAAAAAAAAAAAGGAGAGGGGGGTAAAAAATTAATCAGCAAAACCAAAAAACAATGGGTTATCTAGTATTGAAAAAAGAAAAAACAGACAAGTTTCATATTAATCATTCGATTTTGAAATCCTTCTTTCCTTTTTATTGTTTTATAACAAGTTTCTTTCAACGAATTGGTCGTACAAAGCCTTACCCAATCTAGCAGGGGAAGGAACAACGACAGCATTAGCAGCAGTCAAGGCTTCAATCTTGGATTGAGCAGTACCTTTACCACCACTAATCAAAGCACCTGCATGACCCATTCTTCTACCTGGAGGAGCAGTGACACCGGCGATGAAAGAGACGACTGGTTTTGGAACGTCTCTGGTCAAGTTGTACTTAGCCAAGAAATCGGCAGCTTCTTCTTCAGCTTCACCACCAATCTCACCGATCATGATGATACCTTCGGTCTTTGGATCATTCAAGAACAAAGTCAAGGCATCGATGAAGTTGGTACCTGGGCATGGATCACCACCCATACCGATGACCAAAGTTTGACCTAAGCCAACTTTTGTGGTTTGGTTGACGGCTTCGTAAGTCAAAGTACCGGATCTGGAGACGATACCAATACGGCCTGGCATGTGGATGGATTGAGGCATGATACCGATTTTGCATTGACCTGGGGCAATGATACCCGGGCAGTTTGGACCAACCAATCTAGTCTTGGATTGGGTGTGCAACATCTGACTAATTCTCAACATGTCTGATTGAGGAACACCTTCGGTGATGCAGACGGCCAATGGGATTTCGGCTTCGATGGCTTCTTCGATGGCACTGGCAGCGATCGGAGGTGGGACAAAGATACCCGTTGCGCTGGCACCGGTCTCCTTCATGGCCTCAGCCACGGTAGCAAAGACAGGTCTTCCCAAGTGGGTTTGACCAGCTTTCTTAGGGTTGGTACCACCGACAATCTGTGTGCCGTATGCAATTGCCTGTTCAGCATGGAAAGTGGCCTGTTTACCGGTGAAACCTTGGTAGATAACTTTGGTATCGGAGGTGATGGCCAAGTTGTTGATGGTATCAGCGTACGAAGCTAGTGCTCTGGAGGTGGAGAAGGCTCTTCTGAACATTGTGTGAGGTAGGATGAGATCGAAGGAGATGGATAGAGATCGAGGAAGATTAGAAGGAAGTAAAGAAGAAAGAACAAGGCAAGCAAGGTATATAAATAAACGGGTGAAAGCCATGAAAAATGGAAAAACGGATGAGACAACAGCTCCAGCTAAGAGGAATCAAACAACGGAAGAGTGCACCCATTGTTCGCAGCGGTGCGCACAGTGCGTGGCTGCCAGCAGAAATGCCTGTGTGCCGAGCGGTGAGTATGACTCTCGCCCGGGCGGCCTGGTTAGGTGATCCTTTATGTCATCCAGATTGTTTTTTTTTTTATATTTTCTCTCTCTTCTTACTTACTTCATATGTTACGTCATCCATTTTTTTTTTATATTTTCTCTCTCTTCTTACTTACTCATCTGTTACGTCATTCTTCTTCAACTTGTGCTCCCGCAAGCTTTTTTTTAGCCGCCACCACTTTTTGCTACCATCCATCCTCTCTACTCCTATCTATCTGTTCCCCTACTTCTATACATACTTTATACTTAGCTACACATATCTCCATATAAATATATCCTTCATCTCTCGTTGTTTACCCCATAGTATTTCCCCCTCTAAGTTCTACCCCGGTTATCCCCCCCTACCCCCCTAATTAGGCAACTCGGCCGGCCTGAATGCGAGCAGCCATTCCTAATTTTTTTTTTTTTTTTTTTTTTTGACAAATTTTTTTTTCTTTATCATATTTTTGACCCCTAGCTTATCATCTTGGCCGTTTATACTAAACATATATATTTTCCATCCGGGAATTGTAATCAACTTCTTCATTCTTTATAAACCATCAGCTCACCAAACTTTTCATTTTTCAACTAGCTTGAAAAATAAACAAAAAAAAAAAAAAAGAAAACGCAACAGTCTTTTCTTCTAATTCCTTATCATCATCTCTTTATAGATAATCTGTTGCTGCTACTCACTCACCGACCAACATTCAACATGTCCACTTCCTACATCACTCCTCAAGTGGAAGGTGAAAAGATCTTTATCTCTTACAACCACATCCACCAACTTTGCCAGGAATCTGCAGCCAAGATCAAACCTTTGGACATCGACATCATCATCGCTATTGGTGGTGGTGGATTCATCCCAGCCAGAATGTTGAGAACTTTCCTGAAAGAGGAAGGACAACCAAACTTGAAGATCTTCGCCATCATTCTATCTTTATACGAGGACTTGAACACCACTTCGACAGAAGCTGAAAATCCGGGAACCCAAGTGAAGAGAATCCAATGGATCAACTATGCAGAGAGCAAGATGGACCTCTGCAACAAACGTGTCCTTATAGTGGACGAAGTTGACGATACTAGAACCACTTTGCATTACGCATTGGATGAGTTGAAGAAAGATGCTGAGTCTCAGGCCAAAGCTAAAGGCCTGACCGAGAGCGGCACCGAGTTCTTCATGTTCGTCTTACACAACAAGTTGAAAGAGAAGAAAGCCACTTTGCCCGACGATATCATGGACGGTAAACACTACATCGCTGCTAGGGAGTTACCTGACTATTGGATCGCATACCCTTGGGAAAGTGCCGACATTGTCAACCATCAGAAGATGGCTGAAATACAAGGTTACCAAATATGAACCACCTATAGATATAGTATTTAATTTATTTTACCTTTTAGACGTTTGTCTTTTTTTTTAAATAGCTTTTAGTGCCCCCCATTTTTTTTTTTTTTGGATTCCTAATTTTGAATATAGTTTAGTTTTTATTTCTGCAAAAGAGAAAAACATAAAAAAAAAACATGCGTAAATAAAATGATTAATTAAAGGATTATTTTAAGATTTGTCTGTTTTGGATCATCATAGCTTTTGCCATCTGAACTTGAGGAAACTCTTCATACCATACTTCACTGGCACTCTAATGTCAAGAAGGTTCTCATGGTCATCTTTATCAACTAGTAGGTTATTTCTCTCAATCAGCCAAGCTCTCATTATGTATAAACTCAAACCCGCTCCAAAATAACAAAATCCAACAAAAATACTGGCGTTCTTGTACTGTTCAGGATCGGCTGTCCCAGAATCGTTCGAACTCTTCAAAGACAACCCTATAATTGGGGACACAAACCCAGACAAACCGATAAAGATCCAAGAGGATGCCAAAGAAATACCCATCTTTCTCAAACCCGTGATGGACACGGTCAGAGACGCAATGGTGACCCAGATCGTTCCCATGAGCGATCCTTCAAACAAGGCAAATACAACGGCTGTAGGAAAGTTTCTGCAAGGGATCCACATCGCAAATGCAAATAAGGAAACTAACCAGCTCGCAACGATGGTCATGTTGATGGGACCGTAGATGTCACAGAGTTGTCCGACAGAAGGGCGACCGTAAACGATACCAACGGACACCATTGTGGCAACGGTACTTGCCTTGTCGGAACTGTAACCTAGAGATCTTGTGAAGTCACCTAAGTTGTACATCAACACGACGTAGCCAAACATGGTGAATAGCTCCCAGAAGGCAAGGCACCAGAACCCAAAGTTGGACCAGATCTTCTTGTCGTAAATCTTGTAGACGGGTCTGATATGCTTGGTTCTGCTCTTGATCAAAAAAGTCGCCACCACGTTCAACACGACACAGATGATGGCCTGCACTCTAAGGGACCATCTGTAACCTTTGTTGGTCATCAACTTCTCCATTCCGATGTTGTACAAAACACCACCGATACCCGAACCACAAGCGGTGATCCCCATGGCTAAGTTTCTCTTACCACCTTTACCACCAGAGAACCACTGTGGCAAGATGTTCATTGCTGGAATAGCGATCGTGGCAAGACCAACACCTTGCAGAACACCTTGGGTTAACACCAACTGCCAGAGTTTCGTCGAAAAAGAAGCCAACAAAACGGCAGCCAACTGCACCAAGATACCGATCCAGATCGTCTGCTTTAGACCAATCTTACCCACTGCAAAGTTTATCAGGGGACCGAAACATAGTCCCGAACCAAAAGTCAAACCTCCGATGATACCAAACATGATGGAACTGGTGCCTGGGAAAACATCGTCGTTCAAGTACTTCTGTAAGTACAAAGAGTAGGCCGAGTTGGCACCCCAGGTGTTGACATTGAATAGGAAACAACCGATGGTACTTAGAAGCCCCCAACCGGAGAACTTGTCAGGAATGTCGAAACCGGGAGGAGGAGGTGGTGGTGGTGCAGAAGGAGTAGCAGATTTAGCGTCAGCGTCAGCATTAGCATCAGCATCAGCATCAGCCTCAGGGTCGAGGTGTGGAGGCTTTGAAGAAGATGAAGTGGGGGACACACCTTGAAGCTTCTCGTCGGTGGAAAATTCCCCGGGGACAGTGTAGTTATCGTCATGGTCTTTCAAATTGCTGTCTGCAGTCTGTGAGTCATAGGAAGGGTCCAAGACCATCTCAACCTCCACTTCCTGTCTTTTGGAAATCATTCTCTTTATGCTGTTACCGCTGTGAGCAGTGGATTAAAATGATGATTTTGGAAGGACAATTAATATAAAGCAAACACGAGATTGGTAAGATGGCAGGTGGGCACGTCTTATTTATACTCTCAAACTCCTGGGGGACAATTTCAAATCTCACACGATTAGATTAGTAATATATGTGACTGTGGTGCTTTTTTTGCATAAATTTTTTCAACCACTGATCGCTGGAGATAAAAACGACTGGACGAGGGAGGTGAGATATATATATATATATATAGTAGAGGGTGTATAAATATATAAATATAAATATATAAATATAAATATATATATATATATATATAGTATGGTCTGGAGGATCTACCAACTTAAAAGAGGTAATATACCGAGCCTCTAGCAAGAGAGCACGATTGGTAAAAAAAAAAAAAAAAACAGAGGCAGAAATCGAAAAAACACAGACTACCTATGAGAAGAGTCATTGCACGTTCCTCGGAGGAACCGTCGATAACGTAAAACCAAATTTTAAAAAAACTACGATAAACGGTATGGCTATGCCAGTCCAGACAATGCACATGCAGACATTAGCTCCATCCCCAATATTGAGTTGATGAGATGGATCTGAAAACTAATTGTTGCAAACCTAATATTGATTATCGAACTACGGCTACCGGTTGCAACTGCCGACGGAGAGCCAAGATTGCGTCGGGTTTAATTTGCGTTGACAAATTTCCTCCCTCCACGGCTATTTCCCAATACGTTCGGAAATGCCGACCGGTGCGGCCGTGGCGTCGAGTCGAGTCGTCGACTCTCGAGCGCGAGTCGGGAGAGCCCGCCTTTCTTGTTTGCCGGCCGTAACACAGCGTTCCTCGCACACCATTGGTGGAGATACTCGGCTCTCCGGTTTTGGCTTATGTCATGTATATCGGTGTGCTTATATGATACTGCATTGACGATAGATCCACCTACGTCCACTACACCTCCAGTTTATCGGTAATAAGTATATATATATATATATATATAAATATCAAACTTCAATCGAACAATAAATAAATAAGTTAAAAATAAATAGGGTTGGCAACGGCAACATGACATCAAAAGGGTGAAAAACAGCGAGCATCAGATCTTCATCGGATTATTCACCAGTTTTTAAACCACAATCATCTACATTTCAAGTTCTATTTCACCGAAGTAAAGATCCGGACCGGGTACTCGGAACTGTACATACCATGTTCATTCTCATCCATGATACGCAGCTTGAAACCTTTGTTCAAGTTAGGGGCCACGATACACTCACCGTTCGAACCCAATAGTTCACCGTTTATAACGTTCTTGTCCACTTCTTGGAACACTTGTGTTAGTGCCACCTCTTCTTTTGCAACAACGTTCAATTGGTTGACACCCTCGTCACCTTTCAATAGTCTTGGTTTGGTAGCATTGCCCAATTGTAACAACCCAGCAATCTTGCTCTGGTTGAAAGTCGAGATCCGAGGGTAGTTTCTTCTGTTGTCCCTCTCGTGGTAGTGGTTGTTGACGATGTCTGCTGCTGGAAAAGTTCTTGGATCTTTGTAGACTTCTTTGTTTGACGAAGGGGCAGGCACTCTGTAATATGGCACGTATGGGTTACCCGAAGATCTGTTGGGAACCAACATCACGGTCTTACGGAACAACTCCCAGATCCCCTTAGAACCGGTGGTGTACTTCTTCCAAACTGGAACTGGATTACCGGACATAACGTGTAGACAATTCTAAAGACTGTTGATGTAGTCTGAAACGACGCTAAAGAGAAGGACACAGGAACGATCCATGGAAGTCAAAAACATCAAGATAAAAAAAAAATAATAAACCAACAGCCAAAATGAGGGGTAGAAATTAAAGGGGAAGCGATTTACAACTGATTACGTCAGTATATGTGTCAGCAGATAGGAGTCCCCAGACGACTGGAAAATAAATGCGCCCACATCAACTGGCTTTATTGGCCGTATTGGATCACTTGACAAGTTGACACTCGGTATTTGGCACTCTTCTGCACTCTTTCTCCGTTGGCAGTAACCCTCCAAGGCATCATCAGAAATGTCACAACGCAGAAGAACCTTAAGATCGTCCCGTTATCTCAGAAGCAGCCTTTCCTCCGGGCTCCAACGGGACACCCTCTCCGATATCGACGCCATCTTGAACAACTACTCGGATTTAGAGGATGTGGATGATGAACTTTACGATATCAATAATAACGACCGCAACCAACTCAATGACCGCGACCACCGCGACGACCATGACCACGACAACAACAACTTTAACGACAACGATCTGGATGACCATGATCACGACTCAACCGATGTGAACCACGATTACACGACAAACAATTCAACGATCCCCGAGGTGGATGTGCAAGAGATCATTGACATGGCTAACCAACTACTTCGTAATTCTGATAGCGCAATAGCAAGGTCCGTGAGGATTAGAAGGCACGGCCGTGATCTGGAATTTGCGACCAACCTTCTTATGCAGAACAACAACCAAAATCCGGATTCCAATCATACCGAGACGGTACAAGGTTTGGCCAATAGGCTGAATGGAAGAAGAGCCATGGACGACCGGCCTTTATGGATGAAGATTCTTGATTCGATTACAATCACCTTATTTCCAATAATTTTACTAAGAGGTATCAGAAACGTAATGAGTTTGTCCTCTTTCAGCATCGACATCCTACAGGACTCTTTTGATTTCATTGACTACGTCCATGGCTCCTCTGGTAATGTGATGGATTCTTCAATGGCAAATGCTGCTGCGTCTGCTGCCGCATCTGCCTCCGACAACATTGATAAGACGTCTTCTTTGATAATGAAGTTTGGAAGAATCATCCTGGAGGAATTTCCTTACCTCGGTGAAAATGTCAAGATTGTAATTACTTTTGCAATTTTCTATTTCTACAACATCTTGTTTTCGACTTATATGATCGCATCGTTCGCCTTTTTGTTCTTGTGCCTAGTTTGCAGTATTGGTAGAAGGTGGCATTCAATTCAGAAGCTGTTGCTGGAACTCTTCAGGGATGGTGAAGGGTGTCTATAGCTAATTTTCTCGTATAATCTTTCTAATTAATAAATCGTTGGCTACTTACCATGAGTAAAAGATAATGCATACACTAACTGATTGGTGAAAAAAACCAACACCAAAACGTAAATTTTGTGGGTGAAGCAAAAAAAAAAAAAAACGAGGTGCGACTTAAATGCTTGCAACGATCGCCAATTCAAGTTACTCAACTAATCCACACATTTTATTCCACTATTATATTCAAGTATCCGAATTGTCGTCACATATCACAAGTGATTCAATGGCTCCTAAGAAGACAAAGAGAACACCAGAAGGAGAACCGGAAGATCAGCCGGTTCCCTTGAAAAAGAAACCTGCAACAGATGCCAATGATACTGGAACCACCGTCACAGGTTCCACTTCTAAAGTGCCAGCA
Source organism: Ogataea sithepensis (assembly GCA_030564825.1). Lineage (NCBI taxonomy): Eukaryota > Fungi > Ascomycota > Pichiomycetes > Pichiales > Pichiaceae > Ogataea > Ogataea sithepensis. Next base: position 33,647 of record JAJMAB010000073.1, on the reverse strand, counting down.
ATCGTGTTGCAAAGGCGTAGAGAAGGTAGACTCAGAGCGATGGAAAAATTACAAACCAAGTTGGATGCCTTAGGAATCAAAAGAACCGATGTGGAAAACAACTTGAAGTTCAGCTCGATTCCTGTCATCCAGTTGATCAACCAGAAGAACTACTATACCGATTACTTGAAGAAAGATGAACAGGCAAAGATTATCAGAGTCAACAAAGAAAAACTCAGTGAAAAACGCACCAGCAAGATTAAAGAAGCTGAATCAAAGAAACAGGACATCATTTCAAAATTAAAGAACAACTCGAATGCCACACCGGATTTGGACGACGATCAGGATGATGACGACGACGATTTGGACGAAGATGAGAAAGTTGGCTCCAAGACCTTCATCTTCCACCCTGGTTCCGAAAACATTCGACTTGGTTTGATCTCGGAGGTTGATCCTGTCGTTGTGCCAAATGTCATCGCTTACAAATTACGTGAAGATCAAGCACCAAGAGATTACGCTGCAAGACAGGATCCAGAACGGTACATTGATCCAACGTCAGGCGATATGAAGATTCAAGACGACGTGTTTTTGAAGAACAAAAGGGCAATTCAGTCCAATTTCAAAGAACGTATGAAATACTACAAACGTAGAATTCTACCAAATTCGAACGAAACTTGCTTTAATTACAACAGAAAAGTGGCACCCGAGATAATCAAGGATCACGATGACATCCACAACATTGAATTCCTGAAATCCGATGAACAGCATGAGTATGTCGTTGGTGATGATGTTTTCAGATTGGATGACTTCAGTAAATGGTTGATACGTTCTCCATTCCTTTCTGGACATTTCAATGATAAGGATGTGAACTATCAATCGCAGCAGGAAATCCTTGGGGACGTCCAAAACATACTTACCAAGGCATTGTCCTCCAGTTTTGGCCTTAGTGGAAAGAAAACTTTGAGTTCCTACAGCTGTATCTTCATAATACCAAATTTGTACGAAAAAATATACGTGGAGGCGATGTTTTCCTTGCTATTAACGGGAATCGGATTTGGACAAGTGACTCTATTACAGGAAGGTCTAGCTGCCACATTCGGTACCGGTATATCTACCGCTTGCGTGGTGGATATCGGGGCCACGACCACCAAAATCTGCTGTATTGAAGACGGACTAATCTCAGCGAATTCTTCGATCGAACTATCATACGGTTCTTCGGACGTGACCAGATTCTTTACCAAGAATTTGATAACCCAACAATTCCCATACAAGAAAGTCAACTTGAACGACTTGAGAGATTGGCAGTTGATGAACTCTTTGAAAGAGAAGACTTTCACTTTTAACGACGCTAATGTTGCCATCCAGTTGTTCAACTTTGTTAAGAGAAGCCCAGGCTTGCCAACCGAAAAGTACGAGTTCAAATGTTTTGACGAAGTGATGGTTTCTCCAATGAGTCTCTTCTATCCTAACGTGTTTAATGAACAGAACCACCACACAACAGATGAAGATACAGCCACTAGCTCGATACTACTGGGTAAGTTGCAACCGGTCAAAAAGACACGGTCGTCGCTTTTTGGACAGTTTGGTAAGTTCGATGGGTTGAAAGGTGGTGAGGATCCTGAAAGTATGTGCCAAAACTGCGAGTTGGATGGTAAACTTATCACTGACATGGATTTGGTTGACTTGCTGGATCATCTGGTGATCAACCCTCCAACTTCATCGACCAGTGGTAACAACGGCGCTGGATCAGGCAATGGCGAACTGAACGATGATGGTGACGAAGAGCAAGCTACAAATAACAACAGCAACACGAACAACGCCAACGAAACGTCGTCATCATCAAGAGCAGAGGGAAAATCCACAGACTATCAACGCAACATGACGCCGCTAGATAAAGCTATCGTCGAAAGCATCACGTATGCAAGTTTGACGGACCAAGCCAAGTTGGAAAGATTTTACTCCAACATCTTAATAGTTGGTGGAGGTGGAAAGATCGATGGATTTGAAGGTATATTGCTAGACAGATTGCATATGAGCAGAGGTCCACTCTTGGCAAGCAACAAGTTGTCGGCTGTAGTGAGCCTTGTGAACCAGTGGAAAGCAGCCACGGTGGTTACCGAAGAATCGAAAGATTCAAAGTTCAAACTATCGAAGCAGCAGATCCAAGAGTTGAATGGTATTATTAACGCCGGTCAGATTACTGGAATCGAAATATTGTCCAACTCAAAAGAACTTGACCCTGCAATGTTGATCTACAAAGGTGGATCTGTCTTTGGTAGATTGAAGATCGTGGATGAATTGTGGGTAGATGAAAGTACATGGGAAGGTTTGGGTGTTAGATGCTTCAATTACACTTGCCTGTTCAACTATTAGTTTCTAATATTATTCTTTGCTGACAATTCTGTTTTTTTAACGCTTCTTTTTGATATTTTGTTTTTGTACTTGATCTGTAATTGTTTCTTTTCAGTCATTTATTGCATTTAGATTACAATACGTGTTGAAACCTTAATCCTGCCTTAGAGACACGATAGTTGGCACACCAGCCCGTTTAAAATATCAACAAAATATAGGGGGCATCATTTGCAGAACTGGTCCTTTTGGACTTCAATTTTAGCTGTTAATAGATAACGGAAAGTGATTAAAAACGTGATAGTGCCATTTTTGTTTTTCGTCTGTAGGCTGTTTGCTGTTTGCTGTTAAACGCTCGATTTTATAATGGTAATGTTATCTGAAATGAGTACCTAGACAAGAGACAAGTCTGAAATGTCGGTATTCTGTCGTTCTTTTACAACGCTAGAAAAGCGACCATTATTCTACTGTCGTGTAGTTCTTTAAATACTACTGACATCACCATAGAAAATTACAAAATATCCCCACTTCCAATATTCCAGAGTAGATTTAGCAATCATAAAGATGCTCTCTATGGATGGAATGTGATCTAAGGTCATATGCAAGTTCAATATATCGGGCGTTGAAAATTCAATGAACCTTTTACAGAAGTAGACAGATCTTCAATTTGACAAATCCTAAAGCAGGATGAACTTCATATCAAAAGTTGCATGTAGGAAACGTGGAGGCTCAAAATAGGCGTTCCTACATAGCGAGGTACCGATACATGGCAACTATATAGAGATCTATGCAACAGCCACAATCGATGGTCGCTCGAGATCACGCGTATGTGCGGACAAGAAGGGCAAACTGTGATAAATTGTTGACGTTTGGGGTAGTCAAGACGATGAATGGTGATTTCGAGTTTTTCAAACACATGAATATGGCTGAAATCTAAGGTGTGTCTGGGTTTTGTACCGGGGCTTGGCGTACGCAGATATGGTCGGCCGTAAATTGAAAACTCTGGGGTTTGCATCACTTCTAACAGACCCACCGAGGTTATGTGAATTCGTTCAAAAGCAGAATGTATATTAGTTACTTTAGTCAAAGCAACTCTACAATGTTTGAACCCTGAACGCTGGGTTCCCGTAAAGTCAGCCATCTTTTGAAGCCACATGAGTTTCGGATGTGAATCGGAACTTAAAAAGTCTCCGCACAACTATATTATATATAGATATACGTTAAAGAGGTGGCTTTGTCCCCGAGCAACTCTAGAGCATTTGTATGCATGCACACATCTGCTCCTAACTGTCCCGGACATAAATCGATATAATAGACAAGAAGGCCCATACATCGGACTGCATGTGATAGAAATAAAAATTATATTATAAATTTTCATTAAGGTCGCTTATGGGGCATGGATTCGTCAAATAATTATAAATTTATTATACATGTTCTGTATAAATTATATACACTACTTTGGTGCATATTATGTAATGTATTACCGAGGGTGGAAAAACGCAGGGGTGTGGCTTCTCTTCACTCGCACCAGATAAGCACAACTGAATAAATATATGCTGTGCACTGACTCTTTATGTTTTTTTTGATTCTTTCCTCTGGTCATGTGCAATGACTACCCACTTTCTGAGTTCAATAATATACGAACAAGCTCTAATAGAATGGTCCGAATACAACAACACCGGCACGAATCTGTACCGGTCATGTATCCAATCATCACGCATGCGTCCTGGTGTAGAAATACAATTACTTGTTGCAAGATGCGATTACATGATTAAAAACTAATTCAAGCTGCAAATAACCAATATAGAGCTCTTACTTTCTCTCTTAGTTGATCATATGGATCGAGTGGTATTGAATATAACTTCCGATCAGAGGAAGCAGCACAACCTCGAGAGTTTCAGTTTTTATGAATGTGCACTGCCTGAGCAGTACCCAGCCTTAATGGCTGTCTTAATTAAGATATGAGTTGGTTTCCCACACATATACTATCTCATATATATTATAGTTCGTATCGATAGTGATAAAAAATAGAGCATGTGCATATCAGGTTTTTGAACTTTTGAAACTGGCAAAGTTTAGAAGCCTTGAGAATACTGAGAGTTCACCCGATTTTCACAGTTGTTTCAGAAAAGCAGTATGGTAGTTTGATCATTTGGCAATCGATCCACGTTTGCTTCTACAGATCGGTATTACTATTGACTTGTGGTACAGTAGTTCTATCATCCTACAAGTTACCGAAGAAGTTCATGATATCTTGGAGTGAGCCACGGTTATAGTGATTTATGCCATGGAGCGCAAAGAGCTGCAACTCGGCAATGCTGCAAGATGTCATCGCCCCCCCTAAGCTCTACATTTTTGGCGGGAACTTTTGTTTGTAGGATGGATGATCAAATTGTCATTCCCTCAAACATTTTATCCAAATATTTTCAATATATAAGAACAGATATCCTGCTTTGACCCAAATGCCTGTCAATGATCAAACCTGCATTTGGATCAAAGCTGTCAACTGACAGATATATATCACTTTAAAAGATGATCTTCTCCATCAACAAGCTGAATGAAGATTTAAAGACTTCCTCAGTTGAGGTGAAGACTACCGAAAGAGCGGAAAGTGTTTCTTCTTTGGAGACGGTGAACACCAGAAACCCATTTTTGAACCCTGTCGTTGCAAAGTATTACAAGGAATTATACGATTCTACAGAGTATGAATGTAGACGTTGCTTTGATCCTGAATTCACTTGGACATCGGAAGAAGAAAAGAAAGTTGTGTGGAAATTAGAATGGAGAGTTACCTTTTTGGCGTGTTTAATGTTTGCTTCTTTACAGATTGACCGTGGTAATTTGCAACAGGCTGTCTCTGATAACCTTTTGGATGATTTGGGAATGAACATCAACCAGTTCAACAATGGTAACACAATATTCTATGTCGTTTTTTTGGCTGCTGAGTTGCCATCTCAGTTGATCAGTAAGAGATTGGGTGCAGATGTGTGGATCCCAACTCAGATGATTTTATGGTCACTCGTTACCATATGCCAATGTAAAATGACCAGTAGAGCAGGATTCTACGTTACGCGGGCTTTGATCGGCGCTCTTGAAGGTGGTTTTATTCCTGATTTAGTCTTATGGTTGTCCTACTTTTACACGTCTGCTGAATTGTCTATCAGATTATCATATTTTTGGACTGCACTATCAATAACTCAAATTATTACAAGCATTTTAGCATACGGTATCCTCCATATGAGGGGTATTGGGGGAATGCCTGGTTGGTCGTGGCTTTTCTTGATTGAGGGTCTAATAACTTTGGTTATTGGGATATCCGCATTACTTCTAATGGTGCCTTCTGCAGCTCAGACCAAGAAGCCTTGGAACAAAAAGGGTTGGTTTACTGACAGGGAAGAGAAGATTGTGGTTAATAGAGTCTTGAGAGACGATCCAACAAAAGGTGACATGCACAACAGACAAGGTATAACTCCTAGAATGCTTTGGCATACCATCTGTGACTATTACTTATGGCCAATATATTTAATCGGTATTGTCGCATATGTTCCAAACTTTTCTCTATCCTCCTATTTGTCATTAGTTTTAAGGGGTCTAGGATTTACTACATTTCAGACAAACTTGTTAGCTATTCCTTATAACGTTCTTTTTATTATCAATCTTCTCTGGATTACCTGGTTTTCGGAGAGAATTAAGAGCATATTTAACGTTGCTCTTATCCAAGCACTATATACAACTCCATTGTTGGGGGTCTTGCGATTTTGGGGAGGTTCTATGATCAAAAAGTGGGAAACCTATGCTATTGTCACTTTAGCTTTAGCCACTCCATATATTCATGCAATAATGGTTTCTGCATGTTCAAGAAATTCGCAGTCTATCAAGACACGGACAGTTAGTGCTTCCCTATACAACATGTTCGTGCAAGGTGGGTCGATCATTGCGTCTAATATTTATAGAAATAATGACAAACCCTTATACAAGACTGGTAATGCGATTTTGTTTGCATTTTCGTTTGCGTTAATTCCTATTCTTATAGGAAGTAAGTTGTTCTACGTATCTATCAACAATAAACGGGAAAAAATTTGGAAATCGATGACTGAGGAAGAGAAAGAGGACTATATATTGAATACGAAGGACGTTGGCTCCAGTAGATTAAATTTCAGATTTGCCCATTAAGCTGCTCGCATTCTGCTTTTCTTTATATATTTTGCTCTGACTGGTAAAGATCTGCCTTTCATCGTGTCTTGAATTGATGCATATTTTGCTTTTATTTTCATTATATGAATCACATTATGTTTTGAGTTTCTATACATTTGAGAAATATTTAGAACTTATCATTTAGTAGTTGGACGTCTAAAGATACTGAAAATTATTAAATAAAGTCCCGTTGGGGTTCTGCTCATTAACCTGCATATACCGCAATCCATTTTCCACAGTTTTGTTACTAAATTTAAGTAAGGGTTTCACAAATTTGCAATAATGACTCATGGCCGTAATATTCACTCACGGAGCTATCTAGCTGATATATCCAGAGTGGACTTGACTTCTTCCTTCTTTGTTAAGTAAAAATGGTATAACTTTCATACTATGTGCACGGGTAGTGTTTACTACACCTCTTCACCCAGAACTACGTGCTCTACATGTAACAAAATTAAAATAGTTCTCAAAGAATTAGCAGATATTTTACCTAAGCAAAAAAATAATAAAATCAAACGAATAGAAATATTTGTTTAATAAGAAGAGGACATCCCCTTCTCTTTCTCAACATCGACAACTACTTCTTCAATACTTTCCTCATTACCAGAGGTTGAAATCTCCTCGTGGTCATCCTCAAAAATGTAATGAACTGTTTCTTCAATTATTGCTTCTTGGGCTGGCCAGATAATGTTCGTGATGTAATGGACAAAACCAGCACTAAAGAAACAGTAGAAGTAGGACATATTCCACAGGTGGACCATCCCCGTAGAAATAGAGATATTTGTGTTAACGGTTGCTGCTAAACCTGGCAAAGTTGGAACATTACCAACTAAGAAAGCAAGAATAGCTCTCCAATTGAAACCTTTGTAATATCTGTAGATTCCATTTGGATCATATAAAGCAGGGACATCAATATGACGCTTCTTGATAATCCAGTAATCAACAATAAGGATACCAGTAATTGGAGCTAAGAAACAAGATAACCCAGACATGAATGTAATCAATTGCGAGGAAGAGTTTTCAATCTTCCAAGCCTGAATGATCCAACCAGATGTTATAGTAACCAAGACAGCGCCTCTTCTAATGTTGATATAACCTGGGAACAATGAAGTTAAGTCATTTGCAGCAGGGATGACGTTAGCTGACAAGTTAGTACCAATTTGGGCAATACACCAAGATGCGCCAACAAAGAAAGAGGCAGCACGTCCTTTAGATCCTGTTGCAGTCCAGTGCACAGCAAATTCAGTTGGTGACCAGATGTAAGAACCATAAACAATATAACCAGAAGATGAAGCAATGATTGCCATCATGGTGACGAATGTGGCCCAGGATGGAAGAATAGCGACTTGTGCATACTGAGCCTTCGATTTATCATTCATATATCTGGTGAAATCAGCAATGTTCGTTGCCATGGTTGACCAACCAGCAATGGAGGAGTTCAGCAAGGTCATAAACATCCAAGAACGTTCCGAGCCATGAAGAGTGTAATCTAGGTCCCAAATATCACCTGTACCCCCAGCAAGCTTGGCCATACCAGCAGCAGTACCAATTAAACAAGCTGAAACAATGACAGTCTTGAAGATAAAGAACCATTTCAGCTTGTGAGGTGGAATCAACAAAACTGGGAATTGAATCAACCAGAAAATACAGTGGGCAACCATCTGTGATGAGGTGATACCCATGCTTGCAGGAATAGAGTTGTGGATATTAGCGAAGGAAGGCCAGATTGCAGTTAAACAGGTTGCCATGGCCAATGAACCAGAATATGTTTGGATTGAGTGCCAAAAAACTGCAGTGGCACATCTGGTAATGACAGCAAACTTCGAGAAATGATAACCAAATGATGAACGTGCAGCAACTGGGAACGGAACGTGCAGCTGGGCACCAATGGCACCGTTCAGAATAAGTGGACAACCAATAAGAATCATACCAACGATGGATGTAATTAAAGCTGTTTTCCAAGTCATACCTTGAGTTAGGTTGTTGGCAGGGCTCTCAACTGACTGCATCGAAAGATAATCAGAAGCCCAAAAACCAGCAATGAGCAAGACATTCCAAGTTCTTCTATTTGGGGGTGTAACGTCATTATCGATGTTTGTGTTGATACCTTCTGGTGCACACGAGGATTTTTGCTTTGGAAGTTTCCAAGCCTCAAGCGATGTGCACTTGGACTTGACGTCTGCTTTAATTTCCTTAACAGAACGCATATTTTGTTGATGAAGGATAGGTGGAGTTGATGAATGGATAGTAAAATAAGTAAGATCAACGAATAGACGATAACCAGTAGCGAAATCGTAGTTACTTAAATACTTGGATGATCCACGAAAACTTTTCAATCCTTATCTGCTTATCTTACCTGCAGAGGCGGAAAATAGATAGACTGAACGAAGATAACAGTTTGGAAGAAAATGACTATTTGCTCGATATGTAAAACAAAGAAAAGACCAACGGAGTGTGAGAAATCGTCATCCTCTTTTGTCTTCCTCCCTATAGGTTCTAAAGTTGACCAGTCCTTCTAATCTGATATCAATAAATTTGATTCGAGCACCGTGCATTTTTCCAGCCTATTGTTTTCTTCGAAAGCGAGGCTTATTAAGATCCCCGGCGAGCCCGTTGCCCACCGGGCTGTCTGCAAGTGCCCGACGGCCCTCGTTTACGAAATCTGGAGTCCGCGATAAGCGAAATTGGACGAACGATAAGATATCTACTATGCATTGTGGCTTTAAGTCGCCAGTAGACACATGCCAGCATGCTTTCAAGACAGAGACTGTGTGATAGAGAGGGTCTCTAAATCTTTTGTGGATTATGTTGGCGCTTTGACCCTCCTATAAAGGTGATCAATCTCATCATATTGTTATGATAGCTAATTTCCACGGAATATCTACATTCTCCTAGTTGAAATGATTAATTCAAATCTAATAAAGTTGTACTAACCGTTATTGTTAAAACTATATCTATTTAGTGATATAAAAACATAAAAACCTTTAAAAAAAACAGAACACAAAGAACGAAGAGATATCAAAGACATACTATTCAGCGACACCAGTTTCCTTTAGCTTTTCAGAATAGTCTTTCTTAGTCAATCTGCTGAAAGCTAATCTTTTGTAAACGTAATCACCAGCCTTAATCGGTTCGTACTTTTTACCTTCGATGCCAATACATGTTGGCAAAGGCTCAATAATTGTATCGTATTGAACTCCGATAAAAACAGGAACCGAATATCTTTCTTGCCCAGTAAGATTTTTAACTCTGTGGACAGTGGAGATAAAAACGTCATTGGACCAGCGGGCTAACATATCACCGATATTAATAACAAAGGTACCTTCAATAGGTGTGGCCACGATCCATTCACCATCAGGGTTTAAGACCTGCAAAGCTTCGACCATACCCGCGTATAGAATTGTGCAACATTCAATATCAGTATGAGCACCAATTCCTAGAACATCATTTGCATTTGGTGGTTGTGGAAGGTAGTGGAGGATTCGTCCAATAGCGCCAGGGTCTCTGAGCATACTTTCAAAGTGGTGCTCTGGTAAATCTAATGCTAGTGCAAATAGTGACATCAGCCTTCTTGCTAAAATTAAGATCTCCGCATAGTACTTTTCAACAGCATTCTTCAATTCTGGAACCCTGGATGGCCAAGAGTTAGGACCGTACATGAGGTTCTTGTTTGGGTTAGCAAGGTACTTGTCAATGTCCTCTTGAGTCTTGGTAGGGTCCATAATAGGTTCATAACCCCAGTTAAACTGTTCGTTCAAGTCAGGCTTTCTGCCTGCTTCAGTCTTATTGTCACCAAAGCCTTCGTAACCTCTGAAATGTTTGGATTTCTTGAAGTGGATCTCATTCTTATCCTCAACAGGAAGTTCAAAGAACGTTTTTGCAGAATTGATCAAATCATCAATTAGGGGCTGAGGAACACCGTGGTCTTTAATGTAAAAGAAACCAACATTCTTACACGCGTGCTTGATCTGCTCGACTAATTCTTCCTTTTCAGTTCCTAAAGAAATCAACGGAATATCAGTGAATGATGCACCTCTTGCTTCTTCGCTGACTACTTTTCTGAAATTTCCAGAAAAGGAGGTGAACTGATGAGGTTCTTCTCTAACTGTAATCGTAGTAGTTGATGTGCTTGTTGTGGTAGCCATTTTTGTTCTATAATTTGTACTTAGATGTATGCCTCTCAGTCTATCTTTTGGTTGTCAACGAAGAGAAGACAGCCTGACTTTATATAAGAGGATTCGGTAACAAAGTGTATTTAATGATCTATTATTGCAAATCAATACACACAGAAAGAAAAACAAAAATAAACGATTGCCGCCGGGGAAATTTAAATGTGAAGAGTTGAAAGGTTAGGTCTAGTTGTTTGATCCAGAAAAACAAAACACAAAAGGATCGTTCGATAATTATAAGTAGTTTTTAGGGTGCATTGTCCGAAAGAAACCAGTCGAAAACCGGTAGTGCCGACTGCGTAATGCCTAAAAAGTGATGTGCATGGTTATTTGATATAAACCAGCAGCAGAAATTTCACATACATATTATTAGTTTTGGAACTGGGCTTGATTTGTTACTGGGGGAAGTCGTTCTGATTGTCTCAGTTGAACTTAAGAAAGAGCACCAAGTACTCAAGGAGGCATTGTTCCTTGAAAGCAGGCTGTGCAAATTTAGCTTCCCCTGCGGCCGCTTCTGCCACTTCCAGTTTTACGTCTTGGGCGTCGGGCATCGGGCGTCGGGCGTCGGGCATCGGCATCTGGCGGGGATCTTTCCAGTTGCAACTTGCAACATCACCGGGCAAATTGGGCATCGGGCGGAGAAGATGTGTGGCCGTCGCTCCTCTCCAGCCGCACCGCACAAACGATAAGCGATCCAACGGCTATCTTGTGCTCTATCCTGATAATGCAAGGAGATCAGACACTTCTAGCCAATCATGTTGAGAATAACTATAAGGAGTAAGGTGAACTAATTGCCATATATTCTAGCTATAATTGTTAGCACTAACTATTGCATGCGATCTGGGGCCTCATTGTTCAATTTTGTTTGGGCCATCGTCACCTTCGACAACTCACAACGCACACCATTTTGTTTAATCATAATTTGTACTTCCATCATGTGTTAGAAGGGATTATGTGCTGAACCCGTGTAACAACCACGATTAAAAAAGAAGTACAACTAATTGTATCAAAAGTTAACAAGATACCAAAAGACACTATCGTTTATTTGAATATAGTTAAATGACTCAAATGTTCCAATTAACTAACGCAAAACCAGCGCCCTTTACCCTAATGGCGGGAAGAACAGCATTGGTTTTGATAGATATGCAAAGAGACTTTGTTATGAAGGGTGGTTATGGTTATCTACAATGTAATTCAGACGAAGTCTTCAATGAGGTTTCGAAAATTATTGGGCCATGTGTGAAAACACTAAAGGCGGCAAGAAAGCTAGGAATTACAATTATACATACTCGTGAAGGACATCTTCCTGACTTATCTGACTGTCCACCTTCGAAGCTTTATAGGCAACATAATGTTCAGCCTAATAACTATCCTTTACTCATTGGTGACAAAGGTCCAATGGGTAGACTTCTTGTTAGAGGTGAGTATGGTCATGATTTAATTGACGAGTTAAAACCATTGAAATCAGAGATTGTTATAGATAAACCGGGAAAGGGTACATTTTATAACACCGATATTCATCAAATCTTAGTCTCCAGAGGCATTACTCATTTGCTAATAGGTGGAGTGACAACTGAATGCTGTGTAGCAACAACCTTTAGGGAAGGAAATGATCACGGTTTCGATTGCTGTGTTCTCAAGGACTGTACTGGTGGATTCAACGTTGACATAGTTAGGGAATCATTAAACGTCTCCTGTGCTTATGATGGCCTTTTAGGTTCATTAGGACTCGGTTCTGATCTGATCAATTTGTCGGAACTTTTACCAGTTGGTTCGTTGGCTGCAAATTCCGAATCTGAAATTACCTCGATTAGAAATGAAATCCTTTTAAACAAAGATGGTGATGGTGATCTTCCTGAGTTTCAAGGTGTTCCCTTTAATGTCAAAGGACAGATCGACGATAGTGAATGTACCTTAGTACAAGCTTTAAAACTAAAAGGGGCTATCCTACTTTCTGAAAATGACACGGCATGTGCATTCCAACTGGCCATGGAAGATGGTCTTGGTTCAAAACCAGCCTCAAGCCTGAGTGTGAGCCTTTCGGTGTCTAGAGGAATGCTTTCTTTGAGGGGATTTAAAGCATTATCTTCTGTTTCTACGGTTTCGATATCTGCGCGTCATGTGAGAGACACTAGAACCGTCTTTGCTAGCCTGCGCTGCTACGACGCAGGCGACTCCCATTCGAAGAACTATTACCAGTTCCCAATTTATCACACCGACTACCGAGGTGTGGCAATGGGCGGATTTACTTTCTCTACGCCAAACAGTGAAATGTTGAACGGTTTTGATCCTAAATCCTTTAGTGTCTATACCGATCAAATTGCTACTGTTTTTGGCGGGCAGAAGGTGACCGATTTCAAATGGGAACTATTCTTTGACGCTTTTAAGGCTGCGTTTTATGGTTCAGGAAGTTGTACCATTGGTCCCATCTATCTGCAGTTGGCATCAAAGTTGAAAAATGGGGACTTTTTTAAAACAAGTTCTATCGACTTTGACAAAATTGGGTCAGCGTTCGAATATTTTAAATCTAAGAAGAGAAGACTTGAAACTGCATTTAATTTTGATGTTCTAATTATGCCTTCTGGGTATTGTATTGATGATATTCCAGTAGCTAGTGCAATGGCTTGTATTATGGGATGGCCTAAGGTTGAGATGAATGGCATAGTTATCATTGGAAGATTTGGTACGGACGGTAGATTACTTGATATATGTGAGCACATGGAATTGACTGAATTATCTTGATCAACGCTGTCCCTTCGGTGTGTTTCTTTGTGCTTCACCCACATAATTGTTTTTGTCGTTTTTGGTATATGTTTTAAATTTAATTGTCTCCTTTTTATTAATTCTTTATTTATTTGTTCAATGTATATTAAAGATTATACAATGCATTCTCCTCTTGTATACAAATGTAACATAATTCCGTCACCTATGGATTGAACGTGCCGTTTATGTCGTCATGTTCTTGTCTCAATTCAGAATTTTGCGGCGAGATGTCGTTCAATCGAAAACCAGTTGCAGCCATAGATTCCAATGGTGTTTCAATATTCAGCACAGATATGGTATCAGGATTACTGTATATATCCAAAATATCGTCAGAAATCCTAGAACCAGAATCATCAAGGGATTGAGGATGGTTAAATGCCTTTAACGATTCAGGCTTCAAACTATCCACAAAGATTTTCTTTAATTGATCAAACCAAATTCTCGAATGAGCCAGAAACTCCGCTGTCTTAGAAGTGATCTTCAACTTCCAACCGTATTCATCTAACTTGTCCAGACAGCTATGGAACTCATGTTCATTAGCAGCAGAAAGGGTGGTCAAAACTCCAAACGTTACCGATAGAGCAAATCCAATTTTAGCCGAAGCATACCAAAAAGTATGGAGATGTTCAGATTGCATTCCATTTAAGAACCCAACAGCAGATTGAAAGTCAAAATACGCCTTTTCATACACAATTCGGCGGATCATCATGAATTCATTATCAACTTGAATTTCTTTGAATTTCACATGTGTCAGAAAGCTTAAAACTGGTTTCAATAGACAGAATTTGACAGCGTAGCTAGATATGTAAAGGTTGGGAGTCCCGGAAATTTCACCTCTTTTCATATTCTCCATTACCAAGCATTTCGGAAGTTTTGATTCCCATTCTTGTAGTCTGACCTGAAAAGGCCTTATCATCTCTAAACTTCTTTTTAGTTGATCTGTAACCCGTTTATCATCTAAAGATTCTACCTCTTGTTTAGCCCATCTACTGTATACTTTGTCTAATATTGAGCTTAAAATGCATGCCAATTGCGACATTTGTATAAATAGCTCCTTTCCCATATTTGCATCTATTGCCCCTTCTTTGACATCTAGAGTCTGAGCTTCACTAATATCATCAAAGTCAGCTTCTGTTAAGGAATGTACATTCCAGTGGATTTCCTGAATGTGGGATGGCCTTGCACTAGTCATAGACAACCATTTTTCTTGTATATATAAACCCCATGCAAGTCTCTTCCTGAGAGCCTTCTCTCTAGGTGATATACGCCAATTTTCACAATCCTGATCCAAACCGATGTCTTGGGCGATAGCTACTATCTGGCTCTGCATAACCCAAGACTGGCTAGGGTTTGCATACTGGTCTCTAAAACTCTGATGCTGGATCAACAAAAGACCTGCCTGGACACTGTTTAACGTCGGCTTGCTAACTTCTCTAGATAAACTCCTTTCGGCAACAATTTCAAGTTCCCTCTGGGAAGGCTTTGACATCATTGCCAGTTCGGAATCAAACTCCCACCAGTTAAGAGCAAACAAATACAGACATGCCAGTAGTGAAGAAGAGATATTCCGTTTTCTGGTATTGTACTGAGAAATGAAAGTTTCTTTATCCAAGATAGGGAATGAGGCATGTATTATTCTAAAATAAAGAGCAACGAGAAGAGGGCCATTGACGCCAACTATGGTATCAATGAGATCCATTTCATCTTCCTCCATGGTATTGAATGTATCAGATGGGTATTTTGGATGAATATCTATAAATCCAGTGGAATTGCCAACCTTCTTTAACTCTCTGGTAACGGTATTTTCTTTGAATAAAGTGATCAAAGGAAGGCTTTCATCACCTCCCGCCATGAGTTCAATGAACGTACCATCCCACTCGCCAGTAGCTCCGACGAATGAAGAATGACTAAACCGAATTTCTCCGGCATCAATTCTCCGATCCTTCATGAAGGTATTCCCCTGGGACATAGAGCTATTTCTGGACAACTGGAAAACCGGGGATGCTGAGTTATTACTGTCACTATACGGAGATATGAAGCTCCTTGGCTGTAACGGGTCTATTATCTCTCTATCAGGGAACTTCAATAGGTTATCCAAAGACTCAGATCTCCCAATTTGGGGAGGAGCTCTTGTTGATGGGATGATAGCAGGAATACCGGTTCCTGGAAGATCACCGCCTCTGTTATTATTTGTAGCCATTAATGACGATTCATTTGATTCGCCAGGAATGTTATTGATTCTATGTGATACTAACTCAGTGGTTGCTGGCTCATAATAGTTTGTTGTGATCACTTTGTTAGACGCATCGCAGTCCTGGTTGTTGGTCTTTCTCTTTTTGGGAGGGGGATCGTTGTAGGTGCATTCATGATTGTGGAATTTGCATAGAAAGCACTTATCACTGTCCTCAGTAACAACACACTTGGATCGCCTCTTACGACAGGAATCGCAGGGTCTCCGTTGTTTAGACTTGGTTGATCGCTTAGTCACATTTTGCGTTTGGTCACTTAAGCTTCTCTGCATCATATATTGGAACTGTTATCAAACGTTAGTATCTCTCACCAAGTATACTCGCTAATATCGCAGTGTATAGAGATGTCAAGTGTGTTTACTAATAATGGTGTACAATATGGGGTCGTGGCTTCAAAGATCAGACTTCCAAAACCTTCAGTTAGTTGTACTGTTTTTTAGTGGTTTTAACATGAGTTTTTTCTGGTCGTGTCAAAAACTCGGCTTGCTCAAAAGCCGATGAGCCGCAGACCTGTTGGAAAGTAGACGCTTCTGATTTGCATGGACAAGAATCGTCAACATCCTCCAGTGGAGTTATCCACTTAAGTGACCAACGTGATTTTCTATTTAGTCAATCTTAACATTAATGTTGTTACGATCTTTGCTGTAGATAGGGACAAAGTTTTTTTCTACCTCACTGCAAGAGTTCCCGAATCGTTAACGAATGCTTCAAACTGAGAATAGCTAAAATTGAGATGGATCCATACTGTTTAGAGAGTCATACTGTATGTATTAGCTATTTATTCCATAATATCCCGCTCTATAATCGAGAGGTTTTGTTGGACTAGGTGTGCTAGCAGTATCCGCTAGGCAATAGAACGGTAACCAGGAGCAGCTGCACAAAAGTCTAGAGACCTGGGTCTTAATACTCTCCAATTTGGTTCATATATGTTTAAAGAAATATTCACGAAGATTTCATGATCTTATAGGCCTACAAATCTGTAATCGAATGATATTTCCCAGAAATTTCTGATTGGAATTATGAGAAAGCTGAATTTGTGCAAGTAAAAGTACTTCTTTGTTTCCCATTCTACGTCCATTACACCCTCTTCCTTTGCCTTCTACGTCCCAGTGACTGCTGCGGTTGATATTTGCAATTTTAACGGTATCATTGATTCTAAAGTCTTGTTTGACGATCTTCTATATTTTTAGGATAAAACAAGTAATATAGGTGATTTATACTCAACTTAGCTGGATATTGCCGTAACATACTGACCGCAAAAGGTTATCGTGTGAAGCTACAAGATATTGAAGGCAGCATTGATCGAAAGATCTTGATTCTCAGGGATATTTTGCATATTTGATAAAACCAGTAAGCTGTTGAGCAGGAATATATCGCTTGCTACGGGTCATGAAGCATATACTTATTAATGCGCCGCATGATTCACCCTCGCCGAAGGAGAAACCACACGCGTCTCGCTTATGGAAAGAACCACCCACCTTTTGTGGCTGGCCTGCCCTCGGGCATCACCACGCAATGCGCGGGGCCTGCGATGCGATGTAGCCGTACCGTAGCCCGCAGGTGTCTTTTAGTGTTTGTGAGCCGGGATAAAAATCAATTGTTGCTATCATATACGGCCACCATGCTATCTTGTACCAGATAAAGATTCCCTGTAAGTTTCTTTGAATCGTTCGTGGTACCTGAACACTGGTTTTTGCTTTAGAAACTTAGAGCAATCCAAAAGTACGTTATTTCCCAGCAAAGTTAATAATGTGTGTCTTGCATCCTTCTGAAATATGTCACGATTCAAGCTGACCAGAAATAGGGTAGGGAATCCATAAATACGAATTTCATCTGGATTATAACATTTGCAAACTTTAGCTTTCCACTCCTCACTCGTCTGTTTTTCTCTTTTTCTTTTGAGAGTTTTGCTTATTTTCAAACTATCATATCATCACTCACTGGTCATGTCCAAATGCAATATTGAAGAAGTTATGGCTTAATTGGCTTTAAATGAAAAGTTCAAGTTGCTATCCTTGAAAACTTTCTGGAAAACTGCTAATATCCTACGTTTATCTACCCCCTTTTTTGATGGCCTTGACGGTATCAGAGGTAACCGATTTTTCAGAACTTCTCCGAACGCTCTGGTCACTGCGGGAACAGGTTTAGGTGCAATTTTCAACACCGAATTGTTGACCATGGCTGGCCAACTGATGTCAGAGGAAGCGTGACATAAGGGTGTCCATGTGATATTAGACCCGACTTGTAACATACAGAGAATGCGTCGTGGTTTTGAGTCGTTTAGTGAAAACCCTCTGTGGTCTGGTTTAACTGCTGCTGCAATAATGAACGGCATACAATCTGCTGAAGGAATCAGTACGACCATTAAACACTAGGTTGGAAACCAAAATTTTGTCAACGCTATTATTTCTGAACGTGCCTGATGTGAAGTTTAGTTATTGCCTTTCCAATTCCAATTGGCAGTGAAGTACCCCACTCCATGATGCTTCCTGGCTGCATATAACAAAGCCAACGGCAAGCACGTTTCACAATAGAAGAAATTGTTACACCTCGTCAAGAATCAATTATTATTATTATTATTATTATTATTATTACAAGGTACGCTGAGGATGAATGGAAATGGGATGTTTGATCATGTCGGATTGGTTGGGTGTATATACTCTCTGAAGGAATCTCTCAATGCCTCTCTGGATATCGAATGCCCTGGTCCACTATTGATGCGAAAGCACGATTGTCTGATGCATTCAATTAAGAACAAGGAGATCAGCATGGATGCAATTGATTCTAGAGTGACCTGAGTGACCAGGTATTAAAGCTTATTGGACATGCGCTCTCAACTGGTATTGGACAAGATGCTAAAGAAGACGATTACAGCAATACCCCAGAAACTAGTGCCAAATTGATGGAAGTTGCCACGGGAGCTGTTGTTTTGTTGAAGAACAAAGTCTCTATCTTAACTCTCGTTAAGGAAGCCTTTATCGCTGCAATTGGTCTCAAGTTGAAAATTGGTCGAATCGGCGGTGGAGGGTCTGCTTCATTGAACCCATTGCTAGTATCTCTGATGCTATCTACAAAATGCTAGTGAGGCAACGGCGTTTCAATCGATGAAGAGTTGTACAATTTGGGTAAGCTTTCGACCCACAAAAATGGTATTGCGACATGTCACTGGTGACCAAAAGATACATGTCTCAGGTTTAGGTACCACGCAGTTATTCATAAATGGTAAATTATTGATTGATGGAAAGACTTTCCAAGAAGGGGTCCCTACCAAGCTAGGCACTCGCTCCCTGCCATACTTCAAGGTTGTCTTTTGGATGTTTCAAGGACATATAACTTAAATGGACTTACCTGGAGCTTGGGCCCAAGACTCGTTGATCGAAGCCATTTTGAAAGTGAATCTCGACGTTATTATTGTTAACTAATCCGGTACACCATCGTGCATACCTTGAGCTTATAATGTTAAAGCCATTGTTTAAGGTTGGTTCAAACGGTTGTGAATCTGGTGACGTTATTGCTGACGTTTTGTACTCTGAGTACAGCCAAAGCGGCAAATTCCCTTTGGCGCTCTCAAAGATACTTGAGAACAACTCTACGTTCTTGACTTTTAAGTCTGACAACGGGGTGTGTGTCTACGGCAAGGCTGTTTTTGTTGGTTACAAATATTATGAGAAGGACAAGACTGAACCATTATTTGCTTTTGATCACCGTTTGTCATACAGCACTTTCAAGATTGACAACTTTTAAGATTTCTTTTTGAAATGAAGAAGATTTAATAGCTACTCTTGATGTTACTAATAGAAGAAAATTGGGCGGTCAAGAAGTCGTGCAATTCTATGTGGCTCCACTAAATAACTTCACTGCTGTTCAAAGACCAAATAACAAATTGAGAGATTTTACCAAGGTTAGCATTGAAGCGGGTGCTACTTTCCAGGCTAACATTGATGTATCAGTTAAGTGTTCTCGTTGATACTATGACGCTAATAGGTTAAGGTGGACTATCTAGAAAGATGATTACACTCCGATCATTGGTCTCAAACGATATCAAGGTTGCTCGATTCAGCGTCGAAAATACCTCTTGCCCGACTGGCATCTAAAATGCCAGATTTAGAGCTGAAGTTAAATCGAATGAATTAGTATTTGAGTGGAATTTAATTAACCTGAAGTTATTAAGGTGAGGGATTATGCTAAAAACAATGCTAAATAAAAATATAAGATCAAAAATTCGAGGTAAATAAAATATGAGAGAAAAACGGTTTCTATGATTAAAGTCCCTTTGCTAATCTGTCATTTCTGGCGATAAACCCAGTATTAATTCGAAACTTGCCCTCAACATGTAAGAAGTATCCATGTATCAGTTGAGGACGTAGATCAGGAAACAAATACATTGTGCCCTAAAATAGAATCCGAAAACATTTTCCAAAATGAAAAACCTCTAAAATCGAAACCAAAACATTCAAAAGCTAAATATATTTTAGGATTCACAATCAGATCCAGGTCTGCGTAAAATGGAGATCTTCAAATGTCGTGTGCTGCAAAACTTTGAGCACTTCTAAAAGTTTCCCAAATTCAGATTTCAAAATTGGGGAATGTCGAAAGATAGGGGTTTCAAAAACGTCCATTTTCTAAATTATGATATTCTAGGCCCACGATCTTTGGCCGTCTCAGTCAGTCAAGCATTTTTCTTCTATTTCAAAGAGCATGTTCATTTAACAAGCATGTGATTTAATAATAATGTTTATTTTTTTTGTCTACTGCTTTGATCCACTAAATTATTATCATTATCATTAGTTTTAGATTTTCTGGTGTAATTCCAAATTCCAAAAAAAAAAAAAAACTAGAGCACAAGGAAGAAATGCAAAATAAACACAAAGTATCTGATGTTCTCAATTTTAAAGCATGAATTCGGCATTATCTATATTCAGTTTCTAGAGTCGAGAGATCTTTTGATCGAATTCACATAGCAAAGCGTTACCCATTTTAATTTTAGCTCCACCGTTATTACGTACAGCCTCAATTCCCACCAATAGAAAGAAATTATCAGAAATGAAACATTGCATATGCCAAAATTACAATCCTAATCTTAAGGCTAATTTGGATCTATATTACTCTATAGAGCTGACCTACATTGAAAATGGAGCCGAATCTATGAAGTACAGTACAGAAAACTTAAGCAAACATAAACATTTTTTCTTCAAAATCACCAAACTGAAAATGAATACCCAATTTTGAATTCTGAACTTGCACCTCTGCACCGTATCGGCAAAAAATTTGACATACCCCCGGTTAATTTTGCTTTTTTTTCAATTCAGCAATCGACCAGTGGGCTGCCTGCGGTCGATTGCCATAGATCGTCGCACATTGTTTTGACAATGGCAACGCGAATTTTTTTTTTTTTGAACGCTTTGTTCTTTTATTTTGGGGTCGCCGATGCTTTTTTTGTGAGGCGGGCGTTTTGATCGTAGCCTCATGTTTTTGAGGCTTTCCGCGATTTCTGGGTTCCCCAATTTTGCAAGTTGCGAATAGTCTTTTTTTGCTTTGTTCTTCTGAAATTTTATCGAATGCACTAGATTTTGCGCTGGGAAAATTGATCCAGGTTTGAAATCTCCGAGGGCTCTGTCATTTCAAATTCGAAGCATTAGTTTATAATCAGCGTATTCCATCCGCTGCAATAGTTAACTATATTTGTTGTCAGTAACTCACTGCACGACTGGTGGATACTGGACGGCAACGTACGCCTTTAGGCAAGGACAATAATAGCGTGGCATTTCTGATTGCATCTTCAGTAGATAATTGGAGCAGCTTTCAAGATTTGTATCTGTTTGAGGTTAATCAGGACGTGGAGGGACAATTTATCATCTCCTAGCGTGTAGTCACAAACTTCTCTAGGATAATTGGTTTCTCAGTAGACATCTATCTCACTTTTGGATATAGATACAAACACCTCAATTCGTTTGTAATAGGTACCCTCACTATTCCCATTGTGAAATAATGAAATTGTTGTATTGTTCATTCAATTAATCATAGTCTCGCAAAGAACTGATATACTCCACCTTGGAATTGCTTTCTTTTTAAAGGTAAAAATTAATCCCATTAAGCTAATCGAATGTAATTGAGTATTTAGCACAATCAAAAGCCCGGTTGGTGTTTAGGGGAGGCTGTTGGATACATCATCAATTATTTTGAAGCGCCCATCCCTCTTGTGCAAGTTCTAATAGCAAATTCTCCTGTTTCTTATCAGTGAGTGGTAGAAACTAAACAATCAAGACAAACTGTTATTTTGTACGCAATTCTGTTATTAGATGCACCATATTTATTACTTTTAGATAGATATGAAGGGTTGTGAAAGAGTACTAGGTCCAAAGGATGGTCGCATCGTGAAGATAAAGAGGGCACAAAATCCTCAACTGGGAGGGCAGTCGCAAAGCAAACAAAGACGTTGTCACGTGTAGGAACTGACAAAGTTTTCACCAATTGCTTGAGAAATACGTAAATATTACATTTTTTTTTATTCATAAAGAAATAGTCATGTTGCTGAGTTTATGTACAGTAATAATAATAATAATAATAATAATAATATCTTGTTCTCAACCAGGTTATTTAAAACCGTGTGTCTGTAGTTTTGAAGCTGAAACGACATCAATGCCTCTTTTTTATAGTTGAAGTTGCACCTTTTTCGAGTTCTGAGCATGGTATAATAAAAGTAGTAAAATCAATATGTATTTTGGTTTTTTGATTAAGCAGTTTCTTGTGAAAAAACTCCTTAAGTTTGTCAATTTATATCTATACCCTATCGTTCTCAAGCTTTTTCGTTAGCTTCAAAAAATCCCTTTTTCTTAGTTGGTCAAAAACCGATGAGCCGCAAGCCTGGCTCATGGCTGGAAAGTCGACGGATTCGCAAGAATCACTAACCTCCAGTCTCTTGTACACTTTACAACTTGCTCTTCAAACTGGAGTGGCTGACTTGAGAAACGAAGATGGTTCTCTATTCAGTCACTCTCAAGATTATTGTTTGCGGTTGTTACGATCTTAGCGCAAGAAAAGGATAAAGAATAGCAAATTAAACTTTAGATTTCACGTCCATAGAATCTTCATCGAATTTGCTTCCAAATGAAATTGCTTAGTATTGAAATAAGCGGAAACTTTTTACTGAATCTTACAGTATGTATTATATATTTATTCCATATAATACCACGGTCTATAATCAGGATGATTTGTTGGACTAGACTTGTTAGCAATAACCGTTAAGTACAGAAGAGTAACCAGCAACAACGGCCCAAGAGTCAAGAGTCTCGAGATCCGGGTTTGGATACTCTCGAATTTAGTGGATGCATGTTTCTAGAACATATTTACGGAGATTTCAAGACCTTATAGGCCTTCAAATCTGTAATCGAGTAATATTGTCCTGAAATTACTGATTGGAAGTAGGAGAAGGGCGATTTCATACAAATAAAAGTAGTTCTTTGTTTCCCATTCTACGTATATTACACCCACTTCTTTCTGGAACAGATCTCTGGCCCCCTGCAATTTTAATATGGCACACTCGATTCTTAACTCTCGTTTGACGATCCTCGGTATTTTTAGGAAAAACCAAGTATATAATATGGGTAATTGATGCTCAACTTGTCTATATATTGCCGTGCCAAACCGATGACAGTAGCAGCTGCTATCGCAATTGAAGGCAGCATTGATCATCCATCTCTATGATCAGGCATAACTTATAAGGTATGCTTGATAAAACTGGCCGGAAGCTGCAGCAGGATTAAGTGGCTGGCTACGGCCTACGGCCTACGGGCCATCGCGCATGTCACGCCGCAAGGTTAAACCACACGGAACACTCGTCCACTTTTTGCGGCTGACTTGCCCTCGGGCATCACTATTTACACAATGAGCCAGGCTCGAAGGGAAGCCTGCTATGAAGCCATATTGTAATTTGTGGCCGGCGGGTGTTTTTTAGTGTTTTTGTGCATTGATAAGAACAATTGATGTTAACATATACGGCCACCATAGTATCTAGCAACAGATAAAGATTCTGGGTAATTTCTTTCGAATTGTTCATGGTACGTGAACATTGTTATTTGCTTTAGAAACTTAGAACAACCTAAGATACGTTATTTCCCATCAAGATTAATAATGTGTGTCTTGCATTCCTCTAAAATATATCACGACTCAAACTGACCAGAAATAGAGTATCAATCTATATATACGAACTTCATCTGGATTAGCATTTTTAAGCTTTAACTGCCCATCCATTAGCCTCTTTGTCCTTTCTTGTATTTCGAGAGTTTTGTTTATTGTGAAACTATCATATCATCATCAACTGGCCATGTCGGAACTCAATGTTGAAGAACTCCTAGTTCGATTGACTTTAAATGCAAAGGTCAAGTTGCTATCCTTGAAAGATTTTTGGCAATATTCCACGTTTATCTATTCCCTCTTTATGATTTTTCGATGGCCGTAACGGTATCAGAGGTACCCGATTTTTCAGGGCTGTTCCGCCCGCTCTGGTTACTGCTGGAACAGGTTTAGGGGCTACTTTCAACACCGAATTGTTGACTAAAGCTGGCCAGTTGATGTCTGAAGAAGCCAATAAAGGTGTCCTTGTTATGTTAGGCCCGACCTGTAACATTCAGAGAAGTCCACTTGGAGGTCGTGGTTTTGAGTCATTTACCTTTGTATTCACGCATCTTCGCCTAGTATGTGTTAGCTTCAGAAAAGCTCTTTGTCCAATGATTGGACAATATCAATGAGTAAATATCATTTGAATTAGTTTTATCTAAAGCAGCTACGCACCCGTCGAAAGTGATTGTGTCGTTATTTTTCTACCTTAGGCACAAATAGATAGAAAATCAATTTACATCATGTTCTAAGTTTCTGCAGCTTGGAGCCTCATATTGGCTTTCTTCTGCCAGATTAGCTCTTCTTAAAGACGGCGAGTAAGATAGAGTTGCGACACCGTTTCTTCTTGGGCCACAGGAACACATCTTCAAGAGAAGGATCTTCGATGTGGAAGATTAAGAAATATTGTAGTCCAACAGATTTGAAAGCTTCCGTAACTCAACTTTACTATCGTGATGTATCTAAAATGAATTTATTTATTATTATTGTATTTCCACTTCAAGTTCCCACTTCGAGGTCTGATAGGGATCCCTTTGTCTATCCTAATAATGTACTCTTAGGTTCATTGATCAGTAAAATGAATAACAGAATCATTGATTTTGTTGGGATTGTGTTGCATCCTCTCTCACGATAATTCTCTTATACATACCTGGGTTTTTTCAAATCATTAATCAAGAATATGGAATAGTTTGACGGTATCTTGCCAACCCATCAAACCTGTACGATTTGTTTTGGGGCTTTGCGCTGATATGATGGTTACAAAGTCAAAATTATAGACAACATTTCTTTTAAGAGCACAGACAGTTGGCATTGAAGATTGGGGAAACCAAAACACACAGCTCGAGAATTGAGAGCTTCAGAAATTGGGAACCTCGAAAATCATCAGCTGCTAAATTCAGATCTCAAAAATTGGCAGCCTCCAAAAAAATAATGATATACTTATAGTTATAACAAACAAAAAATGGTAGTTGAAACGTATCATTTCGCCAACTTTACCATGTACCACAGAAAGAAGATTAGAAAAAAAGCAACGATTCAATAAATATAGATCTTGAGCAATTAAAATTTTTTATCGATTGTCTTGAGACCTAGTTCGAATACATTTGGGAAATAGTTCGTGATACTTAGTCATCGTTGAATTTGAAAAGGGATATCAGGTGAAGATAGCTCGGAATAACCTAGAGGAAAGACGATTCTAGCGTTTAGACGGTTATTAAGTTCCATTAAACCATGCCTAGAATATATAGGACCCACTCATTTTTGTTTTCTGATAGCCATATCAGCTTTATAATATGATCACCACACCTTCATGTTAGATGTTGTACGTATATAATACTATTTTATTTTTCTTGCCAGTCAATTATCTCGCAAACAATTAGGGTACAAAATGACTTGAATCAAAAAAGCCACCACAGAATTGGTACATATCTTTTATATTAGTTTAGAGACTATATCTTACAAAAGTAGCGGTCATTACATGATGGCGTTTTACTACTCGAAGACCCCGCTAAAGAGAGATCTAGAATTGCCCATATATCGGTAGCAAGTTTATACAATACAATCAATTAAAGACCTTTATAAATAATTCATTTTGCTCTATTAAGAATTTTTTGAATTCTATAGGAAGAACATATATATATATGTCTTTGTTTCTAATAAGCATCCAATAATAAACTCTTTGGTGCATCGCTGTGTTCATTGATGAAGTTTTCTCAAAGGTTACCCTACAAACTGCTCGCTTGCTTCCACATGTGTATCCTCTATTCTTTTTATAATATCATAAGAAGTCGTCAACTTGAAAACAAGAAGCCTTGATCTAATTCACTGATACATGATTTACAAACCGTGTATTCTGCTTCAACCATATATGTATTAAGCTGGCTACAAATCGGTAATTGCATTCCTGTTTGGGAATGGTTAAAGTGAAATTGGATCAGCAGTGATATTAGTTTCTCTACAGCTTAACAGTCGTAACTATTGCAGCTAACACAATGATAGAAAAAGAGAAATGCAAACTGATAACAAATTTTTTCCAATTCTTGATAAATCGGGGCCACGATCTCTCCGCCGGTTTAGAGGAGTCGATGTTTACTAAAAGATATGCCAGAATAAATCATCCACTTTTACTTGCCTTATTACAAGTCTACAGAATTGACAGACTCAATAGATATGGACGTCCTATTCAAAACTAATTACAGTTTATATCTTTTCAACAACCCAGACACATTTCATCAAGTTTAAGGTATGCTTTGATTGTGTTGGCAAAGCAATATGATTAATTTTACGAATGAAACATCAATGAAAAGGAATGCATTTGATTTGGTAATTTTGTTTGTTGTCTTATTTTTTTTATTTTTTTTTTGGGAGGAAGCGGGGTGGGTTTGCTTCCTTGATTTGTTTGATATAACCAGTGATGGATATGTTGAATTCATTACCAGAGTAGTGCTTGATAATTTATGCTCAAAGACCAATATAAATCATATTGTTCCAAGCCATAGTTTAAAGCATTTTGAAGCCGCCGTAAAGTTGGGTTAAGAGATTTACTAACGGCAGTATTACCTGGAGAAAGAAATTTTGGTTGTATGGATTGTTCGTCACTTGTTTATCTTTTATAGGAGAGGTTTTGGGTGAATATTACCCTGATACGGCATCAAAAACAAAAGGAAAAAAGAGCTTCTAGTTATGGACCAAAGAATCTACAATACGTTCAAGTTACCATCCCATCAGAGAAGACTAGTGGTTATCAGAACACAAGCTTTGCTTAATTTCAGTTTCCTTAAATTCAGTTCAAAAGAAAGAAATTTATTTTAGTTAGGTTACCGTTAGTGAAAGTGACTCCTTTTTGTTTAATATTAGAACTGAAACAATGGGCTTATTATTGATACCTAATTTCAATTATACATGTTACATCCTGAATAGGATGGGAATAGAATTGAATGTGAGTAACAAACGATAAAAACTTAACAGACAAAATGAGTAACTAATAATTTGAATTACACTTATATATATATATATTTATATATATACTAGATAGTTTAATATATATATACGCGGTATCTAGCTGGAACTTTAAGGTCTTTATTTCGGAAGCTTCAAAAGGTCTCAATTTACTATTACACTTTCTAATCTACGGTTTAAATGGACCCGTTAAATCTGGACGCTTGAAACCCGGGTAACATATAAATTAATTATTTTGATATATACATAATATATCATAAAATATACTTGACTTGCAACAATTTGGACATGGTCGCTAGTTACACAACAGCTGCCAGCTCTGCCAAGTGATTATATATATAGCCCCTCTGACTTTTTATGGTTTTTGATTTTCTGTCTTCCTAGCCAATCAAGAATGGGATATAAACTTTTCCTTGGGCTTGCAGAATGAACACTTTTATAACAGTTGATTTAATTTAAACTTGCGAGGAAAATTGCAGCAGCTTAGGTCTTAATATAATATATATATGCATTATATATGTGCAGACCAATATTATATTATATATATATATATTATATATAATATAACAAACAGTCATCCGAGTCGCCTGAAGTTAGAGAACAATATCAGATCGATCAGTTTGCATGGCCAATTTATAAGCCTCAGTTCCCAAATTCTGGTTACACATGCATGCAAACCTTTTTTTGCAAGTCCATGTGATTCAGGCTTGATATTAATTTGGTATATGCACACATAAACTGTTATATATATATATAATTATTATACTTTTTTTAATATTTAATATCTAATATACTTATAAACATGGCTGAAGAGTTCACCATTTTAAAAGCCGGCCGTTATTAGGCATGTTTGCAAAATTATATGCGAGTTATGCGGTTCACGCGTAACAGCTGACTGCATTGTATAACGCGCGCGCGCGCGCACGCAATTGAAGAAAATTTATAAACTCGATCTCGAGATCGATATTCATCACGATCGAGCTGTCAAAAATAGTTAAATTTACTGCCATAGGCAAGCCGCAACGGACTGTGCATACAACAATAACTTCCTTTCTCTACAATATAAAATTGACTAATAGGGGCTTTGTACGCTTTGAGCTTAAGCTATATGGCTACTTCTGGATTGTGTGCCCTGCTCGAATTCGTGTCCCAAAGAATGCAGCCTTCCCCATATTGACACCTCACACCAACTATGATCAGATCCAGTTGCCATGTCTTATACATTTCCGAGATGTTGCGACTTCATTCGGTTAATAAAAAAGAGCTCGGAATCCAGACGAAGTAACTCGAATCAAGCCTCATACAGTGAAACGAGGTATAAAAATTGATTGATTTTTCCGGACACAAGTGAAAAGTCCAATATTAATTTACAAATCGCTATTCCCCTAATACAGTATATTGCAATGTATATATATATCTATTTGAATCCTAAGATACGATTCATCACAAAATTGGGAACAATTGATTAGTCGCTGCAGAGCAATTCGATTACCGCGCAGAGAGATCTCGATGCAAAAAAAAAAGAAAACCCTTTTTTTTAGCGCGTTCATCTCGAGATCGCCGAAATTAGAATTTAGGAAACCGAAGTCTTTGATGGTGTTATCGCTTTAGAACTTGAATACTGAAAGGTGGGGCAGACAAACTACACCACTAGCATGGAACCTGCACTCCACCACTTAAGGCGTTATGTGCACCTTCAGGTTGGATAGCAGAATTGTACAAACACGCCAGCATTGCCAAGCAAACACGGATCCAAGTATAATATAGGCATTATACATGCATGTATATATGCATGCAATATAATCTTTTGTGTATAATATTTTTCGATCTAATCCTATATATATATATATAGCTACAACAAATCCACAACCGAAAAGCACCTTTTGACTTAGTTGTATTTTTAGGTGTCCAAAACAGAAAGGTATATTTGAATAGCACTAATTCATTATAATATTATAATATATATATATAATATAATCCAAATTAAACGGTCCGTTGTATCCTTTGAACGATTTAACTATATTATGTTTGTAAATGCAAAGACACGCAGTATATTATTGCCGGTTTTAAACGGAAACTGGGCCGTCATCACTAAGTTGATTGGCTAATTCTGGCAACGTTTATATATATATATAATATATATATATATGGGAGCAAACCCAGTACTGATGCTGTACATTCCTGAGAGTCCAAGGTGTTTTTTTTTTAAATAACAAAGAGATAGTTTGAAAAATCCTAGGATGAAATTCAGTCGCTTGTTATCTGTGCTTTCAGTCGCATTTCCATTCGTCTTAGCTGATTTTGATTTCTCTTCCATCACCGAGGATGGCCCGGGCACTAATCTCCTACCTGGCCAATTCATTGTTCAGTTTGAAACTAGCATTGATACCAGCAAGTTAAAAAAGAGATCTTCTGGATCGTCTATCTTCTCTGTTGGTGCATCTGTTTCCGACAGCGACATATCCTCTGGTTCTGAACTTTTGGCTGATGACTTGGGCAGTGATGGTTATGAAGGTGTTCTTTACAAGGATTACCAATCAACATACTTCTCTGGTGCTGCTATCCAAGTTTTAAATTCTAACTCCACCGCAGACTATTTGAATTCTTTGGAATACGTTAAAGATGTTTTCCCTGTTTATTCCGTTGATGTTCCCACCACCGAGTTTGAAGTTAACGCAAACTACTCGGATAGAGCTTTCAACCCACACAGTGTCACTAGGGTTAGCGAGTTGCACGCAGAAGGTATTTATGGTCAAGGCATTACAGTTGGTGTTGTCGATACTGGTGTCAACTATAATCTTGCTGCTTTGGGCGGTGGTCTGGGCAGTGGTTACAAGATTATTGGTGGCAGAGCTTTTGCAGATGATAACTTTGATGTCTATGATCCTTCGACTGCCGTTGAAAGTGATGACATCATGGACTGTGTTGGTCACGGAACTTTTGTTTCCTCCATTATTGTCGGTGAAACTGAAGATATCATTGGTGTTGCTCCAGATTCTAAGATTAATATGTACCGTGTCTTTGGTTGTTCCAGTTCAACTACCATCGCTATTATTCTCGAAGGTCTGTTGCGGGCCGCAGAAGATGACAATGATGTTATATCTCTCTCTCTTGGTGACAGTGCTCCTTACCATGGAAATGTCATGTCGACAGTTGCTGCAGCTATTGTGGAAGCCGGCACTCCAGTTGTTTGGGCTGCAGGTAATTCTGGTCAAAGTGGTGCCTTCTTTGGGTCGTCTGGTGCTGCCGCTAAGAATGTGATTGCTGTCGGTTCAACCCAAGCTGAACAAACTATTGCTTTTCCGATGACCATCACTGCTTCAAAAGACGGCGAAGTCCTAACATATGAGGCATACTATTTCACCCAAAGTGGTGCTGATCTATCATTCGACGGCGATTACTATGTTGAAACTTTCTCAAGAACAGTCCCTGCCTGTGACTTCAATTTTGTATCAACTGATAGAACCTTTAATTCTAGTACCTTTGGTTTCTACAGGGAGTCCGATGCCTGTGAAATGTACCTCCAAGCTCTATATTTATCTCAGACTTACGGTAATGTTATGTTTGTTGTGAACGGTACAGATCCAAAGTGGTCCGGTATTTCAATCTACGGTGGTACGTTCTCGCAAGTCAACTCAAGTACTGGTGATTGGGTCTACGATAGATTAGACGAAGGTTACTACTTAAAGATTCACATCGATGGTGATGCACCAATAGTTAGTGTTGATTTAACATCTGCTGGTGCAGGTTCGATGTCATACTACTCCTCTTATGGTCCTACATTTGAAAATGATTTCTATCCTTCAGTCGTTGCTCCAGGTGGTAGCGTCTACGGTGTTTACCTTGATACATGGCTACTAGCCTCTGGTACTTCATTCTCTTGTCCATATGTTGCTGGTGTTGTTGCGTTATTCCAGTCGTATGTTGGAACGGAAGTCAGTGCCGCAGATATTACACGTCGTCTTGTTGAAACTTCCAATGCCCTTAACTTGTACGATCTTGAGCAGACCTACGATGATATGGTCCATCCATTATCCCATCAAGGTGCAGGTTTGATTGATGCCTATGGGTTTGTTCATCAGCAGAGTCATTTAATATCTGCTCCGTATTTAGAATTGAACGATACCGACAACAGAGTCAGCGAGTTTGAAATCGAGATTTACAACGGAAACAGCTATGCAGTCTCTTACAACATTTCACATATTGCCGCTGCCACCATAAGTTTGAGAACTTCAGCCATGAAATATGCCACAGGGTCTTTTCCTCCATTCACTGGTGATGAAGAAAACCAGGCAATTGCAACCTTGTCTGATACTCTGCTGACCCTTTCTGCTGGTGGTTCAGGAAAGATTACTGTTAACTTTGAACTACCAACGACTTCATACAACTACCCATTATTTGACGGTAAGATCATGTTTGTTGGTGACAATGGAGACACCATTGGTGTCCCTTACGTTGGTGTTGGAAATTCTACCTACGACTGGACTAACTTGGTTGATGTTTACTTCATTCATTATACTAGTAGTGGTGAATATCTGGCCGTTGGAAGCGATGACTATGTTTTTAATCTAACTGATAACGATGGTCCTCGTGTTTACTATGGCCTTGGGTATGGTACTAGATACTTTTCAATTGATTTGGTGTCGGCTGACTACGACTTAGAAGAGGACTTTGCTTGGCCAGAATCTAGTGTCAACTATTATGCTCCAGTTAGGATTGGTCCATATGCTTCCTCTTCAACTGACGAGTACTTATATTATAGTTTGCCATTTGAATATCCATCACGTTTAACAATTGCAACATATGTTCCCTTAGCTGGTTTCAACGATTCATCACCAGTTCCAACAGGTGACTACAGGATCCTTATTCGTTCCCTGAAGATGTTTGGCGATTACAACAACATTAATGATTGGAATAGATTCATCTCAGGAACATTCAAGAACGAATATGAGGTTGAATACGGTAGCTCTTCATCTTCATCGTCGGTTGATTCGTCATCGTCTGTCAGCTCATCATCCGTTGCTTCGTCATCGTCTGTCAGCTCATCATCCGTTGCTTCGTCATCGCCTGTCATCTCATCATCATCCGTTGCTTCCTCATCGTCTGTCATCTCATTATCATCGGTTAGTTTGTCATCAGCTTTATCATCGTCAGTTACTACATCTTCATCGAGTACTTCTACTACTTGGGAAACATTAACAGCGGAAACTGCTACTGCTATTCCATCCTACGTCTCCTTCTCGAGCAATGATACATGTGATTTGTACTACTACAATGCTACAGAAAACTATAAAGTTTTGAATGAAGATGGGTCTGCCGAAATATTTGTTTACGTTTCTTATGATGAGGAGACTGATGAAACCATACTCGATTACTGGATCTCTTACGAAGGCGGTGCTAGAGCTGTGATCACTTTGTCGTCAGGATCTAGTACTTTAACCACTGCTACAAGTGTTAGCTTGGGTGAGTTTTACCACTTCCAAATGTCTGGTCCTTCTGGTGATGTTTGCACTTATTCCAAGAACATCAACGCCTACATTGTGTACAGTAGCGACTCTGGAAACTACTTCAACTGGTTTTCTCCTGACTGTGCAGCAGTTTCCAAAAGATATACTGCATTCCACAATTGTGGCAACTTGGACATTCAAACTCTAGCTTGTGATGCTCCTGAATTATCTTGCTGTAAGGTCTACGACAATGGTGCATTTGTCTCTGAATCATGTTCTGGTTCAAGTTCTGTAATTTCTTCTGATATTTTATCCTCATCCTCGTCATCGTTCTCATCATCATCAGCTGTTTCATCATCATCATCATCATCATCATCATCATCATCATCATCATCATCATCATCATCATCACCAACTGTTTCATCATCATCATCATCAGCTGTTTCATCATCATCATCATCCTCCTCATCATCATTATCATCATCATCATCATCAGCTGTTTCTTCATCATCATCCTACTCATCATCATCATCATCTGCATCATTATCATCAACATCATCTGCATCATCAGCATTATCATCATTATCATCATTATCATCATCAGCTGTTTCAGCATCATCCTCATCAGCTGTTTCATCATCATCATCATCAGCTGTTTCATCATCATCATCATCATCATCAGCTGTTTCTTCATCATCATCCTACTCATCATCATCATCATCATCATCAGCTGTTTCTTCATCATCATCAGCTGTTTCTTCATCATCATCAGCTGTTTCTTCATCATCATCCTACTCATCATCATCATCATCATCATCAGCTGTTTCTTCATCATCATCAGCTGTTTCGCCATCATTCTCAGCCTCATCATCATCATCAGCTGTTTCGTCGTCATCATCATCATCATCATCATCATCATCATC
>JAJMAB010000072.1:0-79588 GCA_030564825.1 Ogataea sithepensis | reverse complement strand
GGGTACAGAAAATAAATACACAAATGGAGGCTATAAAAACATACGGAAAGTAAAAAAGGAACTAATTGTGATCATGACAGCTTCAAAGTGAGCCGGGGGTGGAACACAGACATACTTCTTCTATTCAAGGCTTTCTTCAAACTCTTCAATCTTATCTAATCTATCTTCAGCAGCATCTTCATCAATTTTGGTACCAGCACTTAGCGAAAATTGACCACCTAAACTAACAATCTTAATGTCATGTTCTTTAGTAGCCGTATTGTTGATTTTAGTTGGTTTAGCAACATCTTCTTCCAAGTTACCTAACCCTAAAGCGTATGTATCGGCAAAACCCCACGAGAATGCAACACCGTCTTTAGTGACGGCAACAGAATGATGAGATCCTGCAGCAACAAGTTTACATGGTGGCAAAGTGGTTAACTTTGTTGGAACCGGTAAAGATCTAACATTACCATGCTGATCAACGACACAATCATCTTTAGGAAGCTTGCTTTCTTCAATACCAATTTCCTTCATATCATATCTACCAAAAACGTAAACCTCACCGCTCGAAGACAGAGCCAAACTGTGATGTTCACCTCCAGTAATGTAAACGATATCCTTACCAGTCAATTCTTCGATCTCTGTTGGCTTTTCAACAACTGCACCATCTTCGATATGCGAGCTCGTACCACATTGACCGTATTGATTCAAACCCCAAGCAAGAACTTTCCCATCGGTAGTGATCGCAAAAGAGTGAAATTCTCCTGATCCAATAAACTTACATTTCTTTAAACCAAAGGCTCTTGGTTCCAAAGAAGTCATTCTTGTTCTTTCAAGAATTTTTCTACCTAGTTGATATTGCTGTCCATTACCCCATGCGTACACAATTCCCTTAACATCCAGACCTAACAAGTGATCTTTACCAGAGGCTAACTGGACGATATTTTCAAAATCAGGAATCTTTAATGGTCGTCTTTGAATCTCGATATCTTTATTAAAACCAAGGATACCTTCGTTACATCTGAAGGTACCCCAGGCATAAACTTCACCAGTCTCTAGTAAAACTGCCGACAAGTTATCTGTCGCAGCTATTTGAATGATTTTCTTATCCTGAGGTAATCCTTCCACTAATGCGGGTGTTGATTCAGCAGGGTTCAAGTCACCATCTTCATCGTCTTCATCGTCGGCATCAGCATTTCTCAACTGTTCGTTACCGGCACCAGACGTATCTCTCCCCAAAACACCAGAGTCGTTACCACCCCATGACCACAATTGATTCTTGTGATCTAAAGCTAGTGAGTGCATACCACCAGCAACAATATCAATAATTCCAATGTCCTCTTTTTTTAAGAATGGGTTCAATCTAGGTCTCTTGACTTCTTTTGTCTTCGCCTCGGGGCCAAGGCCCAACTCACACATTGATCCCGTACCCCAAACAAATACATCCAATTGTTCGGTTTTAGGTTCTGGGATTTCATTTATAGATTTTAATCTGGAAGCCCTGATGGACTGAAGAGAATGTGAGTGTCTAGCCCTCTTTGCTGGAGACGGAACATCATTGCCCTCAGATATTAGACCGTTGGCTGCTCTTTTCTTACCATTAGCCTGTTGTTGTGGCTCTTTTCTAGTTAATGCAACCATTATTATCTTTTTTTTTTGTAGATTTTCAGATATTTCAGACAAGCCTTTACACTTGAAGAACCAGATTCAAAACGGAAGTTGGGCTTTCGAATCCAATTCCAAACAATACTTGAATATTCAGGGCGAAACCTGTCTGAAACCGAATCACTGGAAAAAAATTAGATTCGGTGATCTGATCCTCGGGCGCTGCCAGAAGAAGCTGCGGGCAGATAACTGATTATGTAATATATATATATATATTTTTTTTTTTTTTTTTTTTTTTTTTTTTGAAAAAAAAATTTTAACAATAAGTTGTATGTAACCGAACCTACTTCTCTCTATTAGAATACGTATATCTTGGTCAGAGAGACATCATTGGCAGAAACATGGGTAAGATTACAACTAAGAGCAGTAGAGAGCAACAGCATCGTCTTCCTTTGTACAAGGACATAACCAAACAGGATGGAACCTTAAGATTTGGCAAAAAGAGTAAGAAGCAAAAGAGAGATCTTGAAGCAGAGGAAGATGCCGAGGAAGAACATGTGTTGGATGCGACTGCTTCTAGGAAAGTGTTGCAACTAGCAAAAGAGCAACAAGAAGAAATAGAAGGCGAGGAGAACGAGTATCAAATGTCAGCAAAGCCAAGATTTCAAATTATTAAAGGGGAATCCGATGAAGAAGACGATGAACAGTACGAAGATATGTCCGCTGACGACGATGAATATTATGATGATGAAGAAGTGGAAGAAATATCAGCAGAGGATGCGGCTTTGTTTGATTCTTACTTCAAGTCTGGATCTGAATCGTTCGGTAGTTTCAATTTGGCTGACAAGATCATGGCCAAGATCCAAGAAAAGCAAAGCGAACAACAGCAACAACAGGAGAAAATTGAAAGACCGCAAGATAAAGTTTTTTTACCACCTAGAGTCATTGAAGCATACGAAATGGTGGGACAGAGTTTGAGAGCTTGGAGACATGGAAAACTCCCAAAACTTTTCAAAGTCTTACCAACAATCAAGAATTGGGAAGATCTAATATATGTTACACAACCAGAGTCATGGACTCCGCAAGTCGTTTATGAAGCTACTAAACTATTTGTTTCCAATTTGAGTGCCAACAAAGCAGAAAGATTTGTTAATTTGGTGCTTTTACCAAGATTCAGAATGGATATTGAGGAGAGTGAAGATCACAAACTTAACTATCACTTGTACAGAGCAATAAAGAAATCATTATATAAGCCTGCCGCATTCTTTAAAGGTTTCTTATTCCCATTAATTGACGATAATTGTACTACAAGAGAAGCGATGATTGTTGGTTCAGTTCTAATGAAAAATTCAATTCCTGTGCAACATTCATCGGTTGCTCTTTCGTGGTTGCTTGAACAAGAATTCACATCAGCCTCTACCGTATTTATTAGGATCTTAATTGAAAAGAAATATGCTTTACCATACCAGGCAATCGACGATATTGTTTTCTACTTCATGAGATTTAGAGTTATAACAGATCAGAACAAGACTGACATTATCATAGAAGATAATCATGAAATAGCTGAACAGAGAAGACTCAAACAAGCCCCTCCAATGCCATTGGTCTGGCACAAAGCTTTTTTAGCATTTGCGCAACGATACAAGAATGATATTACCGATGATCAGAGAGACTTCTTGATGGAAGTTGTGAGACAAAGAGGCCACAAGGATATTGGACCAGAGATTAGAAGAGAGTTAAATGCTGGTAAGCAAAGAGAAACTACCGCGGTTGAACCTGTTAAGGATGACATCATGACATATTTCTAGTTTCATAACATCCCGATTCCCGATATGTATTTAATAGAACTTTTTAAAAGAAAAAATGCGTTAAAGCTCAAAAAAGTGAAGATACAAAGGAATGTTATTGCAAAAAGC
This sequence comes from Ogataea sithepensis, assembly GCA_030564825.1. Taxonomy (NCBI): domain Eukaryota; kingdom Fungi; phylum Ascomycota; class Pichiomycetes; order Pichiales; family Pichiaceae; genus Ogataea; species Ogataea sithepensis. Next base: position 76,085 of record JAJMAB010000072.1, on the reverse strand, counting down.
ATAGAATAGTATCAAACAGGGCCATAATCAACTTTGACGAACAAAGTCGAAAATATGTACTCTTCACCTTGTAAGTCATAGACTGGTAAATGTCTGTATCCTTTCTTCAAGTAATCCAAACGGCAACAATAAACACCAATCAAGTTACTATCCTCGCTACCGCCAGCACACTTGATTGAAAACCTCAAGAATACGAGATGATTGTCGTTGGAATGGAACTTCATGCTACATTTCTGATTCCAAATCGGATTGAAACCATTCTGTCGAACAACAGCTGTTTTGAATACCACGGAAGGATCATCAAGATTAAAAGCATCCTCGGAACCAAACTTGAAGTCATCTTTGGAATTTTTTTCATCATCCGAGGATGAGTCTGTCGAATCAATACTTCGATCTGTCAACTTAAAAGAACCTCTTCTTTTTTGATCGGTCTTGATAGATACATCATACGCTTTCCCACTGTAGACTTCCAACTCAACGTACGGGTCAAAGGCTTCAGAATTTGAATCCTTTGGCTTTGGCAACTGCTGTGCAGAAATAATGTGTATCTTCAAATAGTAATGGCTATTGAATTGTAAAACCCCTTCTAAATGCTGTGTTTTCAGTTTTGTTCTTTCGATTCTCTGATTCGCTGGTTTGAGAATATATCCAGAATTACTACCCACATTGAACATCGCTTCGTTTACTTGTTGCCCCAAATCATAGAGCTGCCAATTTGTTGCAACTAGCTGACTCCCTAACTCCCAATACAACAACGGATTGAAGTTTGTTGAGTTGAATCTATAGATCGACGGATATATCCTAACAAGAAACCTTCTATTGTGTTTCAAAATGGCGGAAAACTTAGTTTCATCTTTGACCATCTTGTTGATTGTTTTATCACTAAATGAAAAACAATGGTTGAAGATCTTAGACTCTGGTAGGGAAAAGTTTCTAAACTTTGTGCCAACAAGATAAACGCCCAATTCCCCTAATTCTTTAGCAATTTTCACACTCTTTCGCTTTCTCGGAAGAATCTTATTAATTGAGGATGAGGATGTGTTGGACTTCGTCGGAGTAAGGTCAGTCTCACTAAATGATGATGACTGTGACAGCCCAGAAAGCTCTGAGTCGTTGGAACCAGCCCTAGCAAAGTCTGATTTTTTGACCTTCACGAGGACTTTATGCTTCAACTCCTCCGGAGAAGGAAGTATCAAAGTGTTCTTAAAAATGGATTCAGTTAATAATAGGTCCTGCAAGACATCACGTAAAATATTCACCACCTTTAACTGGTTGTCTAGGTTGCATCTAATCTCCAACGACAATATAACTGGGTAAGGTGAGGTTATAAAAGAATACTTTCTAACAGCCTCAATCACGGATTGAAAATCGACTGAATTTGTTAAAGTTCGACCATGTGTAACAACAGGACCGTTATCACCATCCCAAATATCAATCTCAACGCACCTGCAACCTCGTTGAAGCGAACGGATATAGCCCTCAACAGATGCCTTACCCTTCACTTGCCTACCCAACAAATACGTATTATGGGATGATGATATGTAGTATTCATTCAACGGTTTGGAAAAATCTTCCCCCACCTCCTTGAGCGGTGCAGTATTGGAACTGACTAAAAAATTTCCAAAATCTTCCAAATTCAAGTAGTCCTTTTCCTTACAGTATTTGTTGAATTTTTCTGAAACTTGCTCATCATCAAGATGTTCGTGTTGAACATATCGCAGAAAGGTTTTAAATTCAAAGTAATTCATTCTACCAGTTTCCTCTAGTTGTAATGAGTTAAAAAGGTCCATAAACTCCTTTCTGTGTCTGAGTAGTCTAACAAATTCTTTAAATTCGTCAAAATCCAAGTATCCTTTCATTGTATCATCAACCATATTAAAAAGGGTTCGGATGTAATCAGAATTAATGTGAATATGTAGTTTGACAATCAATTTCAGAATGCCATCAAATCCAAGCCTTTCATTCTCTGAATTCTTGTTATTCCAATGCAACTTGGTGAACAATTCACTGTCTGTGGTACCTGATAATGACCGCTTCAGCTGTCTCTTGAAGAAGAGCAAATTTTTCAATGTGCCTAAAAATATATCAAAATCTTCTTTTGAGGTAGCAATCGCATGTAGGGCTTTGATACTATTTGATTTTGATTCGTTATAGTATATGATGGATATCCAAAGATCTTTGTAGTCTGAAGAGACTTTAAATTCTTCACGATAGTTTTTCGCATCGTTTCCAGTTCTAATGTTTCGTATTTTGTCAATCTCAATAAATGATGATGCCTTGTTGTTCCAGAATACAACATTCTTGTCTAAGTCAAGCTTGAAAAGACGTTTGATCTTCTTCTTGTGAGTTATTCTAAGAAGTTCAATGCCAGGGTCAATTAATACAGGAGGAATATTTTTCTTGTCTAAGGGTCTCGTAAAAATTTCCTCCTCGGCATCGATCAAATCGGTAGTGGATCGCCTCTGGGGTAAAGGTATATCTACCTCCAAATCACCGGATCCTGATCTTGACAATCTTCTGATTCCATTCTTAACTATGCTTGAAAACTTGGACTTCTCTGTGCTCTGAGGACCGGGGTCAGAGCTGTTATGATCGCTCGAGTTTAAACTGTCACTACTACCGTTTTTCTTTTTAAAGATTGCTGATAGGCTTGAAGATGGCGTGTTATTCGTTGACAGTGATGTAACATTTGAAACATTGACACTTCTAGAAATGCTCTTGACATCTGGTTTCTTATCATCGAACGGATTTGTCAGCTTGATATTATTAGAATGTTCCGAAGCAGAAGCTGGAGCTGGTATGCCGGTAGAATTTGTAGGTGTATTGTTTGAAGATTGGTTTCTCAAAATTGACAGTTGATGTGATAACCCAGATTTGACTGGCACTGTACCGGATGATGGAATCAAAGTGGGTGATGTTGCAGATGGCGAAGAATCTGCCGGTACTATTGGATCATGAACAGTGGTAGAACCTGTGGGAGATCTGATCACCACCATTGGCAGTTTTCGTGGGGAGTTTGGTGAAAGACTCATATTAAGTATCTTGTGATCGTGATACAGAGTGCAAGATCTGGTTGCTTAGTACCTGTTTCGATCCTTGATCTATATATGCACTATTGGTAATGATATATGCAACAATATGTGTGTAGAATAAATGAATAATGGATCAATCAATAATTGAAAAGCGTCTGGCAATAAAAACTTGTCTTAAAACTATTGATTAACACCTTTCGGTGTTCATTGATGTAGACAGCCAAATCTGTTCTAAGCACAGGTCTTAGCATGAAAGGAGGACAGGGCCCGCCCGCAAAAATCAGATCCTCTTGCCAGTGTGAACAGTGAGAGCTCGGCTGTATGATCACGTAATCATTCAGAGCCTTCCATTTTCTCTGCCATATACCAATTTGCATTATGCAATTAAGAATCCGGTTAATAGCTGTATGAGATTCTGGTTTCACGATCACACTTGAACAGAACAGAACAGTATCAGCGACAGCTATACTAAGTTATGTTTCCCTGGATAATGGTGGGAAGATTCGTAAATACTAAAAGCTGGACATTCAGATATAAAATAGTCCAGTTTGGTCTTCTTAACAAGTCTTCAAATGACAATGTTCTGGACTCGTAACGGTGATGGTGAAGTTTTAATATTGAGGGTATTTCTTTAGAAGGTATTCTCGTGAAGATGGCCAACTTGACAAAAATATATTCTATCACTTATAGGATCAATTAAGCCTAAGGAGCTTCACACTGACTAACCCCCTCTCTATGGATTCCTATAGAACTGAAATAAAACGGAGATGTTTTTAAAGAAGCTCTATACAGAACATCAAAGGACATTGGCCGATAAGAGTTGAACAATCTGTGTTCAACTTTGTTGACTACGTTAAGATAGAAAGCCCTTGCAGAGCGGCTGTTACGAATCTAAACGAAGTTCGTTCTTTTCTTTGATCGTCACCTCTATGCAACAACCTTATTAAAGGTCACATCATCACATGTCGTTGGAACAAATTCAACAACAACCTCAACGTCTTACAATCTTGAGCATAGCGCTGTATACTTTATAAATTGGTCTAGAAATTACAATAAATAGTGATGTACATAGAAGCAAAATAAGAAATATAGCTTTGATTGATGTCCTATCGGTGGATCAACTTTTCCTTGTTCATATTACCGACGGTTAACAGCGGTTACGCGGCTGGCGGCGGTTGGCGGCGACTTGCGAGCATGACAGGATTAATGTAATAATTTATGATCACCTGATTACATAAGAAATATCATAGGCTTTAGAAAACAAGATGTTGACACACCACATCGTCATAGTAGAATCTCGTATAAAACGAATGGTAACATGACACTCAAGCTTTAACATTTTTATCACAAATCCCTTTAATATAAGTTAAGAGCATCGTCAACTTTCTTTTCATATATTTCAGGTTTTATGTATATATATATATATATATATATAAATATAGCTATTAAGTATAACCGGGATTTAGTATTTAATGATTAGCAGTATTATATAATCTCCTTCTATCAAGGTTCTGATATACTGTTAACAGATTAAAAGTCTCTTCCCAGCAATGATTAATAAATATTATTAGCCTGAACCCACACCATAGAAAACGCCGCTGTAGTATATGAGGGGAAGAGGCTCTTAATCTATCAGCTTATATCAAACCTTCGATACAGGCGATTAAATGGAATATGTAAAAATTGAACAGCAGAGACAATTTCCAGATCTCCCACAATGGAAGGCGCCACAAAGAGCACCCAGAGGTGATCGACACAACACGGTAAGAAACGCCGCCAAAGGGCTTCCATGCAACCCCCAGCCCCACAGTCACTTTTAATTTTAGTACGCCCTACTGGTTTCCTGATTAAGGAGAAAAGACGTTCCGAAATTTTGAAATCAGGCACTGATAAGGTGTAATATATAGTCAAGGCATGTCTCACGGTGTTTTGTCGCAAACAGTCATGTTACGTAAGAGCCGCTCCTTTCCTTTAAGAATAATCCTTTAGTTTAGAGAACCGAATATTTTACCAAAGAATTAGTTTTTCGCCTAAGTTTTGACCCTTTACTCCATTAAATATATATTGTGATTTGCCATTTTTGAGATCGACATTCGATAAATTGTTATGCCTCCCGTTATCTCACGCGTTAGTGGATCCCTTCTTCAGTTTGTGGGTAGAGTTGTCTGATATATAAAAGTACACCAGCCTAAAGGCTGAAGCTATCGGCCCGTTTGGCATCTAGTACGGGGAGAGGGCCTATATTAATTTCAGTGGCATCTCCAAATAGAATAAAGCTAGTGAATCGTACTGTGATACCTGAAGATGGATGTATCAATTGTCCAGAAAGGGAAGATAATTCCAGGTTTATTTGATATATTCGATAGTCATAGTATATACACACACACATATATATATATATATATAAGTTTTAGATTCGTTCCACTGCCTTTCCAACCGTGCAACGCATGCGAGCCGATAAGTTAAGATTTTGTTGTGGTGAATCGAGATACTGTAGAGGTAGAGTTTTTAAAACTTTAACTCTCCACAAAACCTCAAACGAGATGGTTCGCGTGCAAAGTACGGCGGAGATAATTGACCCAGATTCCAAAATGCGGCTCGATCCCCTTAATGCCTTTCATCAATTCATTATTCCCTAAAGGCTATCAATTTCGAAGAAATTAGAATGCGACTCTAGTGACACTGACAAATACAACCCAAATTTTATAACTTATTTGACTCAAAGTTTTGTGAACTCTTAATTTATATATCCATATATATATATATTATATGCAAAATTTTGTCTCGGTTGCCCTTTTAATGCGGTAAGGGGGCAGTGAGGTAATTGCCGAGATAACACAATTCGCTCGACTTTGAGTTGGTACATCTCCAAACATCACACCATCGATCATGATTTATCAATCACTTCTAAAATGAACATATGGGCTGCTCTGGAAATTTTCGTAAATTGTTTCAGCCCCTTCGTTGAGAAGCGATCACGTTTGGTTCCCGTTATCTATCGACAATGAATAGCGGTAGTTTATGTTTTCCCTTTCTATTTATATTTGGCCACAAGAGAAATCATCCTGGAGAGAAGGCAGACACTACTAGGGTTATCAAGTACATAAATGGCTGCAAAAAAGTTGCATAATTTGTGCATTCTTTGCAGGAAAATCATTTTTCACTCATATGGGGTTGACCAAAAGATATTCCCACTAAATGTATGGATCGTAAAGGATCATAAATCTGACGATGATGTCCAATGGCTGCAAAGCTATATCTGCAGCAGCAACAGAATCAGAGCCAACAGGGCAGCGTTGCGTTTAAGGACCTGAAGAATACAGCTCTGTATATTTATGATATATATCTATTAAGTGTTATATCATCGTATACGTAACATTGTCCACAATCTATCAACTGTATAAGATCTCATATCAAAATGAACGAGAGAACGAGAAAAGATGTTGCTTAGAAGTTTAGAACCAATTATGTGCAGAATATTTAATGGTGTGTGTTCGCATGAGGTAATCGAGTGATGGAGTTTAAGAATTACGAGGGTTTTGCACCGCACAGCCGCATATCCAATACAGCAAGAAAGATAAAGGATACGCTATTGTCCGACTGCAGACAAGCATTGATAGGCACTTGGCAATGTCAGAACTCATGGTTAAACGTTGAAGGGCTGATTCACTATAAAAATCTAGCCACATCTCCTAGAAATTTTTTTTTTTTTCGTTTTTCAAGGTAGAATTTCAATCACCAATAAGAATTTCCCTCCTTTCTTCGTCTATCAGATATGTCTTTGGAGAAAAAAGAGAGCATTTTAACACACGTTGAAGAGGAATCAGGCGAAATTGTCTCAGTTCAAAAGAGCCAGAACTGGTTCAATAGATTTTTGAGATGGATAGAGGTTGATGGAACACAAGGTTTTTCCTCATCCCAGCTTTTCCTTTACAATTACGATTTAAAGCCAGTTGAAGAGAAAAGACGTACTTGGGGATGGATCAACTTTGTTTGCTTTTGGTGTGCAGACTCTTTCAATATCAATACTTGGCAGATTGCCTCCACTGGTATCGTTGCAGGCATGCCATGGTGGGCAACATGGATCTCAGTTTGGTTAGGATACTTCTTCTGTGGTTGCTTTGTCACTATTGCCGCTAGAGTCGGTACTTACTACCATATTTCTTTCCCTGTTTCTTCAAGATCGGCGTGGGGTATATTTGGTAGCTTTTGGCCTATTTTTCAAAGAGTTGTGCTAGCCTGTATCTGGGCAGGTGCTCAAACAACATTAGGTGGCGAATGTGTTGAGTTAATGCTACGGTCTATCTTTGGTAATGACTTGGATACTAGAATTCACAATACTTTGCCTACTAGCACCGGTATTACATCGTATGGTATGCTATGTTTCTTTTTGTTCTGGTTGTTCCAACTACCTGCCATTTGGTTAAGACCACACCAAGTTCGTCACTTGTTCACTGTTAAGGCTATAGTTTGCCCTATTGCCGGTTTTGCGTTTCTGATCTGGACTCTCGTTAAAGCTGGTGGCGGTGGTCCAGTTATTAGACAAGGATCGCAAATTGAGGGCTCAGAATATGCTTGGGCTTTTATCAATTCAACAATGAATTCGTTGGCCAACTTCGCTACCTTAATTGTCAATGCACCTGACTTTTCAAGAATGGCTACCACTGACGTTTCTGCTGTCTGGTCGCAATTTATCACCATTCCTGTCTCTTTCTCGATCACTTGTCTTATTGGAATCTTGGTGTCATCTGCAAGTAATATTTTATACGGTGAGACCTACTGGAATCCTTTGGATGTGTTATCTAGATTCTTAGACCATCAGTCTAGAGGTGCTAGGGGTGGTGTCTTTTTGATCGCATTTGCATTTTCTATTGCTCAACTAGGTACAAACATCTCAGCCAACTTCTTGTCTGCTGGTACTGATATGACAGCATTGTTACCAAGATATATCAATATTAGAAGAGGTGGTTATATTGCAGCTGCCATTTCGTACGCCATTTGTCCATGGAATATCTTGTCTTCAAGCTCAATGTTCGGTACCTACCTTTCAGCATATTCTGTTTTCTTATCTGCCATTGCTGGTACTGTTTTCTGTGATTACTTCATCTTGAAAAAAGGCTACCTTATCTTGGGAGATCTGTACAAAGCCAATAACTCATCCGTTTATTACTATTCTCGTGGTTTCAACTGGAGAGCATATGCATCTTATATCGGTGGCATCTTACCTAACATTGTTGGTTTTGTTGGTGCTACCAAGACTCATCATGTTCCTGATGGAGCAAGCAAATTGTATTATTTTAGTTTCTTCACCGGTTATGCAGCTTCTGCTGCTGTCTTGTTAGTTATCACAATGCTCTTCCCAATTAGGGGCTTGCCAACCAACGTCAAAATGTTTGAAAAGAAGTGGCTAGAGGAATGGCAAGATGTTGAGCACTTTGACGAGTTCTTTGCAAGGCAAAGGGGAGAACTCCCGGATGAAGAATCATCTAAGGAATCTTCCTCAAGCTAGGAAGAATTTTTGTTGAGTTATGTATTTAGGGTGTCTTTCTGTTTCTGTTTTTATCATTTAAATTTTCAAATTCTTTTTGTGTTTTATGTCTTTCAACTCGTGTCTGTTTCCTTCCACTCGTTTTAATCATTCTGTTCGATCATGTTGGACTTTTTATTTGTGTTTGATATCGATAGATATATGTTTCTTGTGCACATCTCTGAACCAATTCACCATGTAGCCTGTAATCACTACTTATTAACATCAAGAAATCCATTACTGGCGATAAAGCTTGAGCGTCTTGCCTCGCCTCGCCTCGCCTCGCCCAACCGCCTCAAAGGCGCAGAGTCAAACTCAGGGACCAATGTCACCGACACCGGCATCCCGCGGACGGGCAACTGATTGAAGGCTGTGCATCCCTCAGTCGCCTTCTAGAAGCCCAGTTTGCAACTTGCCACTCTGCGTCTTTAAATATTCTTGCTTGCCTTGTATTTTTGATCTCAACACCAACCATATTCCAAGTACTCTGTTATATATCAGTGAGTTCACGTTGAAAATAAAGCTCTGAGATGTCGTACTCAAGGCAAGCCCCTCCAGCTTATACTCCTTACGAAGAGTTATATTCCGATGATGAAGAACCTCCTCCAAGATACGAATATACATTTGAAAAGCCAAAGGTGCCTGTTGAATCCGAAAAGTTTGAAGAATCATTTGCAATAGAGCGACCAAAGTTTCAAGATAAGATATTTACAGTGATATTTGCTGCTGTTGTTGTGGGATTGATATTGTTAAATTTTTATTCATTTCAAAGTTTGGTGCACAGCAAGCATGTCGTCCTTCAGAATGCAATTCACCCAGATGCAACAGACGACTGGTTGTCAATTCTCTCGCCAAAGCGGCCTGTCAACAGTAGGGGATCTCTCATTAGATTGATGCTCTTTTGCATATTGATTCCTATTTTCTCTTCTTTGTTCATGCTTTGCTTGGCCTGGTGGATTCCAATGTTCTTCGTTTTTGTTGGATATCTATTAGTTCCAATGTCATTATTTGGTATCGCATTTGCCTCATTACTTTCGGGCTTGATCTTTCCTGCCATACTATATGGATTTTTTGGTTTTCTTTCGATATTGTTTTTGTTCCAAAACTACAGCAAGCTTAGCTTCACCAGTATGATGTTGAAGATAATTGTTGAAGTTATGACCGCCTATCCAAGCACCATGCTGGTGTCATTTTTGACCTCTATATTTTCGGGATTTGTGGGAGTGCTATATTTTATTGCGATTTCTATTATATCTGCGGATAGATTAAACAAGGATGATGCCAACTGTCCTCACTCCAGCGATGGAGAAGATTTATGTGTTTCCAACGCCACAATTGCTGTGAGTATATTCACTTTGTTTGCAGGATATTTTATTTTTGAAGTCTTAGCGAATCTTACTCATGTCATTATAAGTGGTGTGTTCGGTACGTGGTATTTCTTCCACAAAGCCCAAGTGAAGCCAAAATATCCAGCATGGTACTCCTTCAAAAGGGCCATCACCTACTCCTTTGGTTCCATTTGTTTTGGATCACTCATAGTCTCGGCCGTCAAAACGCTAAGGGCTATCTTAACAATGGCCAAAGCCAAGCTCAACCAAAGACGCTTCAGGGAAAGAGATGAAGGAAGTGGTGGCAACGAATTAATACTGTGCCTGTTGGTCTGCATAGTTTCAGTCCTTGAATGGGTTGCAAGTGAGGCGGAATATTGGATCAAATGGTTTAACAAGTTTGCCTATTCTTACCTTGCTTTATATGGTAAAGATTACCTACACTCTGCAAGGGACACTTTTGAGATTTTGAGGTACAAGGGAATTTTAATCTTAATAACTGATTCTTTGATCAACACTACCTTAACTTTCTACGCAATCTTGATTGCAGTTTTTAGCTCTGGTCTATTTTTCTTGTTGAATAGGACAACCTCAATGTTTGAGAATTTAGCACCTGAATTTGTCGTGGTGGGCTTTGTCATGCAATTATTGCTATCTTACTTCATCACAAAGGTGACGTTGAACTCATTGAACTCTGGATTTGTCACATTCATGATTGCTTTATGTATCAAGCCGGAAGTCTTTGAAAGAAACTACCACGAATACTTTGTCAAGATGACCAATTATTACCCTGAAATAAGCCACACACTCAAGACACCGTTCTAATTACATGAGATGCTTTATGGCTCTTAATTTAATGACATTTTACGCAGAAAGGAAGATACTTTTCATAATTAGATTATATTATCCTGTTTGCTTCGAAATTCGAGAGGGATTTTTAATAAATTTGAACAACTGTAGCAGAAAGTAGTGTCGATGCACGTAGAGATCGTTTGCAAATACAATTGCATAAGTGGAATAAAGATGGGCGTATACTTTTATGTCACATTATAGAGAATAATAACGTAAATCATGGGTGGTTTATAGAACCAGTAGTTTAATGCCCTTTTTGTAGTGGAGCTGGAAAGCGAAGTACGGTAAGGTTGGGTCGTGCGCACTCAGGCACTGTTGCTCAAACTTCAAAGGGCTCTTGAACTTGGGTGTCTTGGACGCTCGATTTCAATAATCCTCCATGAACTGAACTTTGCCAGCTTTGTTTTTTTAGTAAAATACCTATCGATTCAGTCCATGGGCGAACTTTGCAGAAATGGAGAAGTTTAGTGATTACAGAGATAAAGGTACCGGTATTTCACCGTTTATGCCAGCGCCTAACCCTTCCGACAAGAGCATTGTTTTAAAGTACATCTTGAATCCAATTGTGGTTTTGTTCAAAGTTCCATTCCTTATCATATCCGTTCCATTGCTTTTAATAACATCACTTTTACCCATTTTATATCGTCCAGTACTACGGTTAGTGCTGTTTGCGTTATTTGGCATCTCAGAGATAGATCTTATTGTAGATGGAATCAAGAAATCAAATGCAAAAGCTATCAACGCAGCACTACCAACAAAAGGAACTCTGACATTTTTCAACTTTTCGTCGCCCTTTGATGCCTATATTTTGTACCTTATTTCTAAATCTGGAAGTATAGTGTTCCTCTCTACTTGTTATACGGGGGAGATAATTGAAGTTGGTGGATTGTTGGCCTGCTTCAAATTTGCATTGACTGCTCCAATACTAAAACCTGATGCTAAGATGGTTGTCAAGAGCTTAAGCAAATTCAAAAATAAGACTGTTTTTTTCATTGTTGAAGGAACAACAACTAACAACAAGGCCGTTCTTTGCATGCCGTCAGCTTTCGATTACTCTTCCTTTATGACGGATTGTAGATCCAATGGTATCAAAACAAAGGTTATGAGTATGAAAAGTCAACCTGCTTACTCCATCTCATCCCCTATTCCTATGAGTTTAGCTTCATTCCTATATCAAAACATATCAGGATTACAACTCAATGCTAGATTCAAGCTCAAGTTATATGAGTTAGGATTGAATTCCAAGTTCGATGTCTCCGAATTGAACGAGAAATTGAGTAATTTTGGGAAGTTGAAATCGATCGGATCAGATTTGACTATACCCAAAAAGATTGAATTCATTGAAAAGTATAAACAGATTAAGAACTGATTCAAGCCTAATCCTTATAGCTACTGATAATATTTATATCCATAGTTGTCTTAAATACCAACATAATGTTAATAATAATTTTCTGTATACAGTAACCAATACTGGCAACAATTGTAAGCCCAAAACCACCCCAACCTTAAAAAGCACGCGCCACCTGAATGACATCAGCCCTCTGCGTGGCTTGACGACACGCTCTCGATGGTTTTTCAGCGTCGTCTCGAGAGAGCGACACAACCGATCCCGAAGGCACAACTTCAAATTATCATTCTCCCCAAAAGAGATTACCATTCATCTTCTTAAAAGATTCATCAGGATATTACACGTTAACCCGAATTATGTCTGAAGAGTCCGAATCGCAATTTCAGTCTCCTCCACTGGATGACCAACCAGTGCAAACATCTTCCATATCCATCTACACCCCAATAATATACGTTGCTATTCTATTAACGACGTTAATAATCTTTTCTATCTCATATAGAAAGAAGAAATTTAAAAAGTTGACAGAATTGGAACCTATCTTTAAAGAAAACTACCCAAAGGAGATCTATCTAGAATTGAAACTACAGACAGACCCAAAAGTCAACGAAAAGGTGTTGAAAGCTGCTTTGATCAGAAGAGGTGCGGAGGCATTAAGAAGACTGATCAAGCTGAAGGAAACAGAACCATTTGTTACTAATTTATATCAGAAAGGATCTATAGGTGATGAAGTTTTTGAACGTTTCAAGATCCAAGGTAAGTTACAGGAGTTGGAGATGCAAGAGTTGGCGATGGAGGCCGAAGCGATTAAACGAGGTTGGGCACAGACTTTCTTCCCCGTGTGCCAGGAGGTTACCGTTAACGAAGCTTTAAGAAGAAGATTGAATGTTATTGATGAGAGAAAGAAGCAATTAAGTTTGCAATGGTTGGATGATTTGGAAAAGAGAGTTGAAGCTAGCGTTTCTGCTGAAACTAAGAAAGTCGAGGCAACGACTGCTAAAAATTAGACCTATCATAATAAATACCTATCATTAATAGTTTCCTTTTTTTTTTTTTTTTTTGGTAATTTTCTAGAAACATAAGTTCGTTTAATTTTGCTTAGAGACTAGTTTACAATTATCAGTAAGGCGCATAGTGATAAATATGAGAAAAGGATGCAGTTTATTTTGTTTCTATAGATATATACAGTCGTGGGAATGTAGTCCACGTAAATGCAGTATACTCAATGTGCTGAACGACAAGAAAATTCAGTTTCTTCTTTTGTTTTTTTTACTGGTAACCTTTGTAAATGCCATATCCCAGTCGTCATCATCACCACCTTTAGAAGAGTTGCTCAAAGCTTCGAACCAAGAAAATGCCAATCCTTGCTTTTGGACAATATCTTCGACCTTTGCCTTACGTTTAATAAACTCAGAAGCAAATCTTCTGCCATCCATAACAGATGAATTTGAATAAATGGTATCGGCAATAATCTCTTGTGACTCAGAGCCAGTTGGGAACTGTAACATAATTGATAAAACGTCTTCCTTGTTGACACCATTGTTCAATTGGCTCAATTGAGAACGGCACCATGTTAAAAACTCTCTCGAAGGAGAAGACGATGCAGCAGAATTCAAAGATGAGGTGGAAATAGTAGTAGATGGGGAATTAGAAGGTTGAGTAAAGTTCAAGGATGGTTTCTTGGTCAATGATCCGGTAGATGAAACTGGAGAAGCAGTAACTGGGGACTTTGCCGAAGCTGAAACCGATCTCAGTAAGCTTGGAGACAAAGTGGCAGTTTGCTTGTTGGTAATTTTAAGTTGGGCGGCTTGTGTTGGTTTGACCGGCTTCTTATTAGAAACCACGGTCCATGGGCCGCTTGGTGTTGATGGGTTTGAAGAGATAGCCGAGGCAAATGTCAATTTGTTATTTGCAGCTTTAACCTGTGCAGCATTAGCTAATGCTTCTTCTTCCTTTTGGATTTCAAGCAAGGACTTCACATTTCTCGCAGCAACTGGAGTCGCAGATGGTGAAGCCCAGTTTGACGTCGATGGTAGGCCAGTAACTGGTCCCTTTGGAACAGGCTGTGCTTTTTGTCTTGCTTCGGCCGATTCCAAGACAGCACGTTCTTCTTCCTCGGTGTACAATGATTGCGCTAATGCTCTATCTTGTTCTTCTTGTTTTCTTTGTGCTTCTAATGCTTTTTTCTGCTTTTCGGCTTCCTCCTCTTGAATTTCTTTCAAAGTCTTTGTAGGTTTAATAGGGTTGGAGGCAGTTGAAGCCCATGGAGCAAGAAGAGGCTTAGCGGAAGCTGAGTCTTTCTTTTGATATGGCTCTTCTTCAACAGCAGAAGCAGTAGGAGTACTGACAATAGGAGCGGCAGGAGCAATAACAGGAGACAATGGCTTCTCGATAGATGGTTGAGCTGTAGCAGAAGTTTCAACTGGTATTTCAGGGGAGGCAGTATGTGCTTCAACCCGTGCACTTTCAGGATCGGAGGTAGTGTCTTGAAGTACAGATGATGGTGCCTTTGGAGAATCAAGCTTTAGTTCTTTAGTAACATCAACTGACTCAGTTTGAAGTTGTTCAACCTCACCGGTGGTCTGGTCCAATGGTTCGCGAACCACTGATGTATCAACAGGAGAAGTAACAGAACCCAGTCCACCAGAGAGCAAGGTGGATGTATGGTCCAAACTTAAATTGAGATCAGAAGACAAAGGTAAGTTAACGGTCAGATCTTGGCTATTTTGCAGGAACGGAGTATACAACCCGTTACCTAGAAAGTCGTCCCCTGTTGACGAAGTGCCCCAGTGAGATGGTGTAGTGGCAGCACGAGATAGATTAACTCCATTGTTGAAAAATTGAGATCCAGATTCGTTAACACCAAATAGATTATTCGATGAATTGAAACTTTGGAATGAAGACGTGTGCTGTAAAAGTGGATGTCCATGTTGATGAGACGAGAATCCAGCTTGCACCTGGGGGACAAGTGGTGGTAACGGAATCAAAAATGGCACGTTGAATTCTCCGGTTTCGGACATAAATTCAGCTAGTGTCTTATAGTTGTGTTCACCAACACGTCTGATTCTCAAATCGAGTGCAAAATACTGTAAAGAATACCATTCCTGCATCAAGCTTGAGGCAAATGGACCTTGGACGTTGTTTTGAGCGTCCAAGTACTGCCACTCAATTTGGGACGGATCCACCTTGTTAAGTTGTTGGGGAGGAGGAATAGACAATCCAGGAGGAGGTTGCTGAGCAAAAGCATGAACTGTGTTTGAAGACAAGAGATGTTGAGAGTCCATCAGTTGAGTTTGGGTTTGAGGCTGCTGCCGTTGTTGTTGTTGTTGTTGTTGTTGCTGTTGTTGTTGCTGTTGCTGCTGCTGCTGCTGTTCTTGTTGTTCCTGTTGTTCTTGTTGTTGCGGATCAGAGGAAACCTGAAATTGGGAGCCCCTCTGAGAGCTGTTGGAAAACAATCCAGAATTCTGAATCAAGGATGAAGTTTCAGGCCATGCAATGTTTGTCGAAGTGATTGCTGGTGTCTCATTCAACGAGATTGATCTTAGATCCAGTTCGACTGTTCCGTCAGTTGGAATCTGAGACGCTGGCGTTCTGGAGATTCTATTCAAAATGTCAGCATGTGAAACGGTGTTCAATGTCGAGGATCTGAAAGGGTCATTCGAGTCCATACTCAAAAATTGGTTGTTTGAAGACATGCTCTGATAAATATCGAGCATTTCTTTGACTGAATACGACGGTTTAGGAGTTCCTGTTAGCTGCTTAGGTTGTTGTTGCTGTTCTTCTGACAAGCCTTCAGAATGATTTAAAATTTGGGTGGACATTTTTTGGGTGTGTTTTGCTTTGGAAAAATTTGAGAGTGGTTTTATAATGATGACTGATTGAATCAAGTTGGATGTATCTAGATGAGGGCACGAGCCAATCGATTCCAACCAGTAAATAAGCCAAAGGTTGTGTAAACAGTGTGACCAGCCAATTGCAAGAGCCCCGACAGAGACGGCAACACGAAAATTTTTCAGGCGGCGAGAGTGTGAGCCTGAGGGAGCAGCGTTGCAGCGTTGCAGGTGGCGGTTTCTCTGCCTGCGGGTGGGGCGTGGGACTTTGGCACTTTGTGCTTCTCTCTCGACGGCCTGGCCAGCGTTGTGTGTTGGAAGTTGGAACCGTCTGGCGTGTATATGTATATATATATATATTTAATCTATTTGCATGTGTAAGGCCTGGAATGCTGGCCACTCGTAGACTGTAGACTGTAGCATGCTTAACATTTCAGCACTAGGGTAGTTCGATCGGGGCCTGGTTTTCAGTGTGCCAAATTGAACACCCCAGCTGGTAGGTTTGACGCATCAGTTTACCGTGCTGTAAGTTCTGGACGTTGTGTAACGTAGAGCTCGGAGGCTCAGCAATCAATACGCTAACTTGCGAAAGGTACTTCCAACTTCATTTTTTGTTCAACAGTTTAAAGTCTACATTGGTGGAAAGGATGTCATTATATATATGTATACAAGATCGTAGTGTTGCCAGTCGAATGATACCCGTGTTCAACGCATCCTCTCACTGCAAGATTTCTTAATCGCCTTCTTCTATTATGTCTATACGAAACAACCATCACCCTTATTAATTTCGTTAGAAACTGAAATCTCAACAATCAGGATAATTTATAAGAATTAACTTATTTATTGGTATATACTCATAATTTAAGAGGCCTTGAACTCTTGAATCTTGAAGAGAATATCTGCTTTCGTTTGCGATTGATACAATTGTTACATTTAGGGAGTTGGTACTTATCAAAACCGTTCAATTTATCAATACGTGCAATGATATTCTTTATCTATATCACTATAAACTTATTTTGTTCTCTAAGATCAGCACTAGATACCGAACCTTTTTTCCATCTCGGTATGGAAGTCTAGTTGTGGCTTGCTACCAAATCCTAGTATAATAAATTAAGCAAGGTTAATCATATTTGTTAGTATAAAAGTGTTCTCGAAAAAGACTCGTGGGCCCATTTAGTCTAGTGGGCTTTCTAAATTAAACATACCTGTATATATATCTTCCCAATCAACAGTGGTCTCTCTATTCAATAATATATCTTTCTGTAAGCTGGAATGCTCACCTCCTCCTAGTATCATTGGTTTGAAACTGTCTTGCTCCACGATACTCAACTCCATCTCTCTTTTGATAGGATCGGCAGCTCCAAATATACGTCTGTAGGTCTCCAATTGTTGCTCTCTTGCGTTCTTATCCCAATTCTGAATACGTGATTCCAATGGATGTCTGTTGTTAATCTTTGATGAAACTGAGAGAGGTCCTTCCCCAGATCTCAAAGTATCATGTAAAGCAGGAGCTGACGGAGCTGATGGACCGTAGATGTTGCTTTGGACGGTGTCAGATTTGTCGTCGGATGGTATTATTCTCAATGTGTTGGACTGTGAGGAGTTCAAATCGAGAGGCATATTAGTATTTTCATGGCTCTGTAAAATAAAACAATATCAATCTAAATGGAACAAAAATAAACATACCATTATAATGACTGTATATATATGTTTCGGTTCAATGAACTTTGGAAGTCAATTCAGAGTAAGAAATTCTTTGTTTAGGAACAGCTATTAAACCCCGGTGGACTCTAACGATTCCTTTCATAGGCTGAATCGATTTGCCACTAAGTGGAATTGTTAGGTAAGGGTGTACGTGTGAGCGCCCGCGCCCGCGCCGCTCAATTGCCACATTCGTCTTTCGTATTTCAGCTTCAGCTGGAGGGATATAACATATCTCACCCCTTTTTACCTCCGCTATCTGCACTCTCTCTTACATGACCCTTGTTTGCTCAAATCCTCTAGATTAGGAGAGTTAGTTCTTTGTAAAGAAACTATAATTATGACTGAAAATGATTGCCTATGTAGTATATGGTTGTTTTAACCGAATTGTGGAAGTAAAAGTCAGTGATTGCCGTTGATCTTTGGAAGGTTGAAAAATGGTAGTGCCGCTTGAAAAAAAAAAAAAAAAAATCAAGTTCTTGAACCGAGCGAGGTTGGAATTTTGGTACAAAAAGTTCAGATTCACATACCTTTTTGATATCTATCGTTAAACTTGAGATACAGATCATCTCTAACTTAAAATAGATAAATTTCTTAACTCTTAATTAAATGTCTTGGGGTATGTGCTCAACTAAAAATTCGTGATTCTCTAAACAAGAACAACCTTTACTAACAATTTTTATTTCATCAGACGACGAAGATTTTGAAGTGCCAACTGGTAACGATAAAGTTGCTGCCTCCTGGGAGGACGATTTTGGTGGAGATGATGACGAACCAGTGTTAGAATCATGGGATGCTGAATCAGAGGATGAGAAACCGGCATCAACTCCTACGGCTACTTCGACCACCACTACAAACAGTACCAAGCCAAAGAAACTAAAGCCTTCTCAAAAGAAAGCTGCTAAGGCTCTCAAAGGTGAAAAGAAATTGATGGCTATTGACACTCTAGATGAAAAGACAAGAGCTGAACTGTTAAAGGAAGCTGAATTGAATTCAGATTTGAATAACGCAGCAGATTTATTTGATGGCTTAGGTGTTGCCGAACATCCAAGAGCTAAACAAGTGGCCGCTGAAATGGAAGCTAAAAAGGCAGCATCTTCTGCTAAGCTTACTGCTGATACTCCTTTGAGTATCCACCCTATCTTTGAAGTGGAGACCAAGCAAGACTATGAAAAATTGAGAAAGTCTTTATCTACCACTTTGACCGACTTGTCTAAGAAGTCACAATTAAACTACTCATCTGGTTTGGCTATCGACTTGATCAGAGATTTGTGCCTTCCATTGACTGTTGAACAAACTAGAAAGGTTGTGTCTACTTTAAATGCAATGATTACTCAAAAGGCCAAGGAGGAGAGACAAGCTAGAATGGCGAAGACTGGTGGTACTGCTACTGGTGGTGCTGGTAAGAAGAAGGCCAAAGGTCAGGTCAATGTTGGTTCTGCTTTCAAGAAGGATAACATTGATGATTACTTACAAGATGACTTTGGTGATGATGACTTTATGTAAACGATATCGATTTGGATGGATATATAATACAAAGACTACGGCACTTCCGTTCAACTTGCTGTGTGTGCTAAATGTTTTTAATCTGTATTTTTGTAATAGATTTTTTACGCATATTGCCCGTGCCTGTTTTTTCTTTTTTCTTTTTTTTTTTTGCTTTGCTCGGATCCTGTATTTCTGAATATACTGTTGTGACAGTGATGCCCTGAGCTATATAGCACAAGCAACTCTCGCTGCCATCGGCCCAGGGTATGTGGATCCTATTAGAAGCGGTCCAGAAAGAGCTGAAGCGCTGAGCGGTATGGCCAGATGCGGCTTGCATGGGTACAAGTTACAACTTACCACTGAACTGACTCGCCGGTAGTTAGTTCTATATATTAGTAGTACACAGACTACAGTACACTGCCAAGTTACCAACCAACGGGTGGACCTACTAATAACTATTAACCTTTAAGCTTTTAACTTCAGAGGCTCAAACCGAAACGACGGACTTAACAGTTCAAAGTAGTTTGTACTCGGTTACGTAATGGATGACTTTCTCGGGTCTGGTAGGTGTACCGTGTAGTACCGTCTGTATAGCTAACTCTAAGGCAGCCTTGCAAAAACTGTGGCGCTGATTGCAGCATTTCGCTAAGTAATTTTCCAAATCGTCACCCAACGCTAATTGCCCAAGAACGAAGTCCACACTCCCCCGTCATTAATTGTTCTCTTTTATGCTTTAGAATGTGGTATTTCTCCCGAATACTTTTTATCGATCGCCAAAAACGTATCTAATAGGGAATCACCAGCCATGTTTAGGTTCTCTAGATCTGTTACCGTTTTTCGACTAGTCGCAAGAGCTAGAGCAGTTGGTTCAAAAAGAGCTCCACTCTTTGCTCGCTTCAACTCTACAAACAAAGCAACACCACCAACACCAATTGCAACGCCAAACCAAAATGGTGAACAGTCTCAGGAACAGTCTTCAGGCTCTCGATTACTACAAACAGGTGGTATATTCATTTTAGGTTCAATCCTCGGTGCAGCGTACATTTCGGTGAAAGTCGCTAACCAAACACCTGAATTCCTCTTTCCTGAATCCTCTATCACTCGTTTACAAGACGTCATATCTCCATTCTATGGTGATTCAAATAAGACTATCGATGAATTGACCGCATTACTTGGACCTTCTAAGATTTCTATTTCGAAATCAGCCAAGGATGATCATTCAGATACCTTCTGGTCTACGCATCACGCCACAGAAGAACAAAGGCCTGATTGTATTGTCTACCCAGAAACAACAGAAGAGGTCTCTCAAATCATGAAGATTTGCCACAAGAATAAGACACCCGTTATTCCGTTTTCGGGTGGTACGTCTTTGGAAGGACATTTTATTCCTACCAGAAAGGGTGTGTGCATTGATTTAGGGAGAATGAACAAAATTTTAGCCTTACACAAGGAGGATTTAGATATTGTTGTCCAACCCACTGTTGGTTGGGAGGACTTGAGAGACTACTTAGATGATTATGGATTAATGTTTGGACCAGATCCAGGTGTAAGTTCTTTAATATCCCACTTTTTATCCCGCCGAGCCCGCAAAAGCATTTTTTTTTGAACGCGGTGCGGCTTTCCCCAGGACGGGTTAGCTGAATCGGGTAATTTCCCTAGTTTTGGGGGCTGCTCTCACGACATAATAGCATACTAACACTAATCTTTTTCTATTTATTATTTTTAATATAGCCAGGAGCATGTATTGGTGGTATGGTTGGTACTTCATGTTCTGGAACAAACGCTGCGCGTTACGGCACAATGAAGGAAAATGTCTTAAGTGTCACCGTCGTCTTAGCCGATGGTACCATTGTAAAGACTAAAAAGAGACCAAGAAAGTCTTCAGCAGGTTACAATTTAACTGGTCTGTTTGTTGGATCTGAAGGTACTCTCGGTATTATTACTGAGTCTACTCTAAGGTTGCATGTCAAGCCTAAGTTTGAAAACGTGGCTGTTGTGTCGTTCCCAGACTTGGGTAGTGCTGCTAATACCGTTGCCGAGTTGGTTCAACAAGGAATTGCCGTTAATGCAATGGAACTTTTGGATAAGAACATGATGAAGTTTGTGAACTTCTCTGGGGAGACTTCCATGAAGTATGATGAACTTCCAACATTAATGTTGAAGCTGGGAGGAAATAGTAGAGAGTCAGCTCACCTTCTCACCAAGACCGTTCAACAAATTTGCAAGGAGAATGGTAACAAACAATTCAAGTTTGCTGAATCAGAAGAAGAAAAATTCGAACTATGGAACGCCCGTAAAGTTGCCTTGTGGTCCACGATCAATTACGGGAAGGCAAACATCGATCCAAACATTCAAGTCTGGACCACTGATGTTGCCGTGCCAATTTCAAAGTTGTGTGACTCATTAGAAAAGACGCAGGAAGAAATTGCTAAAGCAGGCCTGATAAGTAGTATTGTCGGTCATGCGGGTGATGGTAACTACCATGCCTTGATTTTATTTAAGGATACTCCAGAAGACTACCAGAAGACCAAAGCTTTGGTTCAAGGTATGGTTGATAGAGCTATTGAAGCTGAAGGAACTGTCACTGGTGAGCATGGTGTTGGCTATGGTAAAAGACGTTACTTGCTTCAAGAGGCAGGTGAGGAGACTGTTGGTCTAATGAGAAAAGTCAAGTTTGCTATTGACCCATTAAGAATATTGAACCCTGATAAAGTTTTCGTGATTGACCCAAATGAACCTGTCGACGAACATACCATGTAACTCATATGTCCTTTGGCTTGCACTTTTAGATGATAAATTATAGTTCGTTATGAACTTATAGTTCGTACTTATATGTTATTATAGATATGTCTTTACATTCTTCAGAAGATTGTTTTGTTTCAAAAATATTACGACCGGCAGCTATGCTACCCAGACACGAATTCAACATTAAGTCGATAGGATCTATACTCGTAAACTGTAGAAAAATTGAGCGAAGTTTCTATTCTAGCGTACCCTACTATATTGATTGAAAACTAAATTACTATATTTTTATTATATTTGTTCGCAATAGTAACAAAACATGTCATGGATTTAGAAAACTTGACCCTTTAAAATATAAATAACGTTCAAAGAAGCAGAAACCCCAAAATCATGAAAGTTGCAACAAGGAGTTGGAAAAATCACTTTTTTTATTAGAAGTTTTGATATAGTAGATTATTTTGAAGAGCACCAGATAAGTTTGTAAGAGATAAGCCATCATATATATTCTTCATTACCGGATTAACTGGAAGGTTAATCGAAAAACAACAAACCGAATTTTTTACGAATTTACTGCTTCCTTTTTCATTATACGTTTTACGTAATTCACGGTAAAAGACAAGCAGATTTCAACATGAAAATTGGTCTGACTGCTTATGTAGAGCATTTTGAGGTTGTTTAGAGGAAGCCTGAAAAAAGGGATCCATTTTGCGACGAGCAGCCAGCAACCTAGAGGCAAAATTTCCCACTGATCCCTCGCAAACTGCCCCCCGCCACGAGTCGCGCCTCACACCGACGCGTCTCTGTGTTGACATGGTTTTCGGTCTTGATTCTATGCTTGAAATGTGAGATCAATGAAGGCATAAATTCACCTTAATCGACATATTATTATAATTTCTGCCATATATACTTAAATTCTACAAATATGACACCCACAAAGACAATTAATGAGGAGCAATCCGATGTTCGTCTCGATCCTATGACGATAGCTCGTTTGTTCCATACAGTCTCTTTCTCTCCTGACACCAAGATCACAACGAAGACCCTTCAGTTGGTTTCCGAATACGCAAGATTGTTCACATCTGAAGCAATAATGCGCTCAAATGAACAGAGAATCGAGAAAATGCGAAAGGAAGGAAATAGATACAATGTTAGTGGTCAAGAATACGACGATCGCCCAACTGCTGAAAATGACGAAGATGAGAATAGTGGAGTTCTGGATACGAAGCATTTAGAGGTCATTGCAGGTTTACTTACTTTGGATTTTTAGTTATGACTATAATGAATTGATTGACACTTTACTTTTAATGATTAGTAGATCCACTTGAATCTCGTATCCCACTAATGTAGATGAGCTAGTCTTACTATCCTTCGAATTCCCCCAAGTCTAAAAATATCCATATTCCGAAGGAGTAGCTTTTACTCTTAACGCTTACAAAAATAGGAACTGTTAACCAGAAAGGATGCTCACATTCACCGCATAGGGTTACATTAAGTTCAATGCTGCACCAATTGATACCTTGGTCCAACAAACCTCCAACAGCTCTCGAGGAATCAAGTATCGCATCACCGTTCTGCCAAGTGATTTTTTGTAGCTTTTCTGGATCTCGCTTCATCAACTCCACTCTCGATAATTTTGTTTCATGCGTAAGCATAACCGTAGGTATTAGCCGAATATAGTGGTCCGGCCTCGAACTCTTTTCAGGCTTTCCATTCAACTGAATTTCCGAGCACGGTAGCTGAACATTTACAGTTGGCTCGATCTCAGGTACTGGTTTATCGTTCTGCGTAACAGGTTGGCAATACCTATTTAAAGTTGGAAAAGTGGACAGTTTGATATCCACAGTTTCTGTGAGCGGGTTTAAAATAGTGATGATAAAGTTTTTTTGTCCTTTGAAATCTAATTTAGGTCGGCTGGGCTCCTCTCGATACCCAGTTATCACAATTTCAGGAATGACATCCGTTCCCAAATCCGATTTTTTCATTTTAGCAGAAGTAGGGTCTGTATCAGGCTGTTCAAGTTGCATTCGACAGCCATTGCAGTGAACTGAGTATTTGGCAGATAGCTTCTGGGGAAGAGGGAGCAATTCCGATTGAATTTGCGACTTCGACGACTTGAACAAACTAGGATGATCGGTTTCAGTTTTCTCCAAGAGAACTAGGGACTCCAATGTGGATGTGGGTAGTTCCTGCCGTCTCAGAAGAGTTGCTATTTCTAATGACGAAAATTTGGAGACTAAGTCTTCTCTGTTTCTAAACTTAATGTCCATATCTTGCAATTTCCAGAAATCGTGTTGCTTCGTGTAAAAATCTTTCAGCTGGCTAAATCGTTTTTCATAATCGCTTTTATCCAGATTCTTGACGATTGAGAGCAAAGGCTGAGGCTTTTGTATCAATCCGGAATCGATACCCCAACTACAATTAGCACAAGAAAAAGAGAATTTCTTACCTTCGATTAAGTCCAGCGAATTCTTGTATGTCTTGGCTGAAACTTGCAAATAGTGATGACATCTTGGACAATTGAAACAGCTCCTATTGCAGTGCGTTTGGCCTACTCCAAATAGCTTGAAACAGCGTGGACAAAACTTGGATTCAACCCTAAACTCCACACATTTGTAGCATTTGACCGCTTGGCATTGAGAACAGAAGTATAGCGAAGAAACATTATGTCGCGTATTGCTGTCAAAAAGCGTTGACGGAGTAGTTTCTAGTTCGTTTGGGGAACGGCAACTTTCCAGGGGCTCTGAACAGGGGCAAAAGATTAGGGTGGTGTCCTTCATAGTCTGCAATCCTCAAGTCAACCAGTTCTACTAGTGATGACAGAGACCGTAAGAGCTAAACATGCCTGTAGATCAATGGGTTCTAAACAGCACCAGCTGCAGCCCAACGGAAAGCGCTCCGGCTGAGATGCAAGGGCGTCGTATTCACGTCGATCGGCGTATATAGCCGTCGGGACTCGGGAGTTGGCATCGTGTAAATACCAAATATACTCTATTGGGCCAGCCAGCGTGGACTTGGACTTGGAGGCGTGAGTGGATATATATATATGTTCAAGAATCATCGTGCAGTGGAGACTCATTTGAGCCTTTTCCAAAAGACAAGGAAAACTTTTAGGAAACCGGTGAATCAAGTCACACTCAAAGATGACAAGACTCGCTATGACATCAAAGTTTTGGGTGGTAATGGGTTTGCTGGTGCCCATCTTGGCCCTTTCCTCCGAACATCTGCTAACTGAAGATGACTTGACAGCCCAACAAGTACAATTTCGAGATCAAAACCAACAACCGCTAATACTAGATGAAGTTACCCAAAATGGTATGGATTTTATTTCCGCTTTGGAAACTCTAATAAATGAAGAGCCAAATTTAAGAGCACAATTGGACTTCCCCGAATACACCAACACTAATTTCCAAGCTGAATCAGAAACATCTGGGAGTGATCTTCACATAAGTCTAGTAGTCGATTATTACGATAATTATGAGCAACTTAAAACTCTGAAATGGCTTTCAAAATTATCGGAGAATCAGAAACTGGCTCTATCAAGTTTAGAACAACTTGCCGACAAAGGAGATTCAACTGCCTCATTTTTGCTAGCGGAGATAAATCTTTTCGGCAACTTTTCATTACCTACAAATGCTACGAAGGCATTAAAATATTACAGACAAACTGCCGAGCTAAACGGCTCTCCTGAAGCTCATTTTATGACTGGATTCATATATGCCAGCGGGTTATTTGGAAAGTTGCCAATGGACCAAGGAAAAGCGCTGTTGCACTATGAGATAGCGGCCGAGCAGTCTCATGTGCAGGCCGCAATGTGCCTCGGCTACAGATATTTGAAGGGAATTTCCGTTCAGAGGAATTTAGATCTGGCTTTCTACTATTATAACATGGTTAGCCAGATTGGATATGAGCAATATTTGGAAGGTCCAATAGGTGGAATGAACTTGGATTATCACACGATAAGAATCCCCGACTTATTGGATGGACTATACGGATTTGGAGCGAGTGAGACCTATTCATCCTTTGTGAAACCTGGAAATGATATGTCCGAAGATAAATTGTTTGATGAATTTTCCCGCGGCGACTACCTTTTACCTTACTTTCACGATTTGTTACGGCGTGCACAAAGGGCATACAATGGAGACATCAACCAACCTAGAGATTACAATGAGGCATTCAGCAATGCATATAAATGTGCGACTGAGGGTGTTAAGCTTCATGAAATCCAGGATCTTTTGAAGGCTGTACCAAACTACGGTGACGAGGATATGCAAGGGTATGCGGGAAGAATTGGATCATGTTGCGGGTTGTTAGGCCACATGTACTTGAGGGGTGAAGGAGTGGAGGCTAACTGGCAAGAAGCCGAGAGATGGCTCCTAAATGCTGCCAAGTTATCAAAACATTACTCGATCTATGTTGACCTTGGATTGATCAATGAGGTGTATCGCCAGGATAGAAACAGTTCCATTACATTCTACAAAATGTCGACTTCGCCTGCTTCGCAATTTCATATTGCTAGGTATGCGTTGGATGACGACGAGCAAAGAACTAACGTAGAACCGTGGGTATCCAACTCGATCGTCCGTTCAGCACGTCTCCGTAACCTTGGTGGCATGTACTATTTTACTCGCGAGTATGAAAAAGGTTTGATAAAGAGCAGTGACGAGTTTGCAGCAATGGTTTATAAAGCATTGGCTGAGGATTTTGAACCCCTAGTTAGCAATATGGCCTCTGCATTCTCCCAACTTGTCAGTGGCAATAATGAATTGGCTTTAATTGAATACGCCATTGCTGCAGAGCAAGGTTTTGAGGCTGCTCAAGCTTCTGCTGCATACATGCTTTATTCACCGGTGGGATACTTGCAAGAATCCCCCAATATACCGCTAGATCGATTCATGAGTGCAATCAACTACTATAGAAGGTCAGCTGACCAAGGAAATGTTGATTCTGCTGTTTTTCTAGGAGACATGTATTACAACGGCCTGGCAAACAAAAGTTACGACTCTAATGATGACGAAGAATATAAATACCTTATGAAGCCAGATTTACCCAAAGCGGCAATGCTATATCATCGTGCCGCCGACATGCACAGCAAACAAGGAAGCTTTAACTTAGGTTATATGTACGAGATGGGCCTTGGAGTCAACAAAGACTTTCATCTAGCCAAAAGATATTACGATTCTGCTTTGTTAGGCAATTCAAAAGCTTGCATTCCAATTCAGTTATCGTTGCTCAGATTACATTTTAAGAAATGGTGGTATGGATTAATAGGGTTGGAAGTCACAGGATCCTCAAGTAAGGAGGAGACAAAGTCAGTTAGGGCTTTTTCCCATTGGATAGATATGTTCCGTAGCTTGCGTGACAAAGATAATGCCCTTTCCGAACAGTACGAGCAGATGCAACAGCCAAAGCAGCAACAGACCAATAGAGTGAAGCAGCAGGACCATTTAGTGAGCGACGGGTTTTCCGCTCAATTTGCTGATGATGACATTTATGCGGATGCTATTTTGACAGCGGTTATTCTTGTAGTTATTACTTACGTTTTGTTCAATCGTTGGAGGGCTGCTAGAAACCAACGTGCTGACGAGAATGAAAATGAACTTGACGATCAGGGTAGAAATCCTGGAATATGGAGATTTGGAAACTTCGAATTCCAATTTGTTGTTCTCCCGCTATAGGTTCATTTGATCCTGATGTTGCACAACCGCTTACTTGTATATTAATGAATTTATTTTCTTGATTAGTTTAATGCCGATGTATGTTTTACCACACTGTAAATACACCAGTAAACGAAAATTTAAAGAGTTGAAAATAATCTCGAAGAATAGTTTTCGAACCTGTAAAGTAAATTGTACAAACTAAAAAAAGCTATAATGAAACAAAAGCTGATGGCTCTTGGAGCAAGAAGTTGGTTCTATATATGACTACAGATGACCCATATTGATAGTAAAAGTTACAAACGCTAACAATTTAGCAACAAGAAAATGATGTGCACAAAATATCGATCTAAATCATTGGTCAACCTCACCAGCAGATTCCCACTTGCCATTTAAGTTTTCCTTCCATAGAGTAACCTTGTTGTCGCCACCACTAATCGCTAAAACATTACCACTGAGAGACCAACTGGCTCTCCAACAAACGTCAGGGAACTTTTCAGTAGTTAGCAGCTGCTTTTTCCAACTTGCAGGGCCCCCATTGACATCTGGTTCTTTAGTCCATATAATAACAGTTCTGTCCTGGGATGCAGTTGCGATGTAGGATTTGGAAAGTAGCGAAGGTGACCATGCAACGTCCCTCACCCAATCGGTATGACCCGCTAAGCTAGCTTCCTCAATATAAGTTGTTCCTTCAAATTTCCAAATCTTAACCGTGTTGTCACAACCACCGGTGACCAATCTTCTTTCTTGGATGTTATCCTTCTGCGGTGGAGCCCAAGATCCTGCATTGACACCAATCGAATGTGCTTGGAAGACAATCGTCTTTTGGGATCCATCTTCCAAAAATTCGACAACTGATGCCTTACCGTCACTCGAGGTACATAACAAAATTGCACCATATTCGTTTGGAGCCCACGAAATGCTGTTAACTGATGCTTGATGGACGTTGTGTTCTGCGATGTTGGACCAAACTCCATTTTCTTCCTTCCATATTAAAACTTTACCATCGTATGAGCACGAAGCCAAAATAACACCAAATTTAGGATGAGCCCACGAAACCTGCCAGACAGGTCCATCGTGACCCCTTAGAGTTTCGACAAGTTGATGGTTTTCACCTTCGACTTCAAAGATTTTGATGGTCTTGTCCGAAGAGCAGGTGGCCAATCTCTTTCCGTAGTAGTCTAGAACAGCATCGTGAATTAGATCGTCATGTGCATTTCCAATTGTAACCTAATGAATATATTATTAAAATGTTAGTATTCGAATATTGTACCAGCATATATTTTCCACGTGAACAAAACAACGTAGGCCGGGAGAGAAAGCACAATTGAATTATCAAGTGCACATTGTGCCTTGAGATCCAAACATAGTATTGGTGCTCTCTGCGCCTTGTATGCTTGATCCCTTGTTTGTCATAAAGATCTAAAATACATACCATCTTGAGTGAAAACAAGAGTATTTACTCCTTATACGAATGAATTGACTTATGTCAAAAAAGATAGGTCTGGGATCTGGCAAATACAGCTTAAACATTTCAAAGATCCTGTTTACGTGCCACATATAAGTTGTGCGGCCAGCTCCTCGATCGTCGAATTTCGCGGTGCAGAGGCTTTGGGGAGTGGTTTCGATATTCGATGTCGATCCATATCTCCATCAGCAAGTTCTATTAGGCGGCTGGTATAACCAGCTCTGCTGTCTGCTGTATGATCTCTCACTGTCCGAACACGAGTCACGACGTAGGCGAATTAATTTTGTCACATGATACAAAGGAAAGCTATTTTAAAAAACACACACAAATGGAACAAAGTAGAGTCCAATTGTAACAGAAAGCCAGTATAAAAGAAAACAAAAGAAACAAGAATAAATATCTAATACCTCTAAGTAATTTTACAAAACTAATCTTTCTCGATTCTCCCATAGGCATCCAAGAAAGATAACGTATCGCTGATGAGCTTTGAAACGCCCGTGTTCTTGTCATCAAAGCGAACTTTGATCTCACTCTCAATTTTAACCCTCCCAACATCATTGATCAAGTCATACAGTGTCATCGTTAAATATGGTGAGAACGAACAGTACCATCTATGATTCCAAACCAGTAAATTGACTATTTTCTCCAGAATTTCGTCATTTAATTTGTTAATCTTTTCTTGATCGGATAGATTACTCTTCAACTCAGTGTAGTAACTCAACAAATGTTTTGAAGCTCTAACAGAGAATCTCATATCCAATCCATTTTTGAAACATTGCTCTGCTTCCTTCTTGTGACCGAGTCTCTCGGATACCAATCCCAAAAGTTCCCATTCTAGGGTCGTCTTCTTAACCTCCAATTGTTGTGCTTCAAAATGCATTATTTCCGCTCTGAACATTGTGTAGATCCTCAAATCTTCATATAAAAGCATGAATAAATTATCTAACCATCTTTCACACAGTCTCTTTTTCTTGAAGTCTTGAACACCATTCGCATCTGTGGCAGTAGCATCCGGCTTTTTGGTCGATCCATTGTCTATCGACACTCTGGTATCTTTCTTAAATTCTTCTTCCATCACAAACACTTTGGTTCTGAATTTTAACAATGATTCCCACCCTGTCTTGTAAACAATCTGAGTTAAAAGCATATAAGTCTTTGCAAACGTCGATTTGAGGTTGGCAGCAGGTAAATTTTGCAAAACTTGATCGACTTTGCTGTGCTCAATGGCAATGTCCATCGAGTTCAACGTTGACACCTGGTCCAATGTTACATCCATAGGTAGGGGTAAATGTAAATCTTCAGACTTTGGATTGTTTATTCTTTTCAAGTGATATTTATCTTTATGTGTCACCATAGGACAGGAGTTTAAAGTCAGCAACGCTTGTTCGTAGTCACCCAATGCAATGTACACTTTAACCAACACGGACCAGGGCTTGAAATAAGATGGGGCAGAATTAATTGCCTTAATGGCAATAGGTAAAGCTAAATCCAGTCTCTTTTTGTTCAAACAGAATTCTGCTTGCAGAGTTAACAATTCACCATCCAAGGGATCTTCTTTGATACCACTATGCAAGACATTGACAGCTTTGACCTCTTCGTTGTTCAGCAGATGTAGCTTTGCAATTATATAAGTGGCAGAAGGGTCCTTAGCAGCAATACGCTCAGCAATTTCGATAGCCTGTTTATAATAACCAGTCAATTGAGTACACAGGATGAAAGAATCAACAAGGTAATTGTTTGAATTAGTTGCAGCCTGTAACTCCTCAGAACATCCTAACTTAATACCTTCAAAATAAAGTTCCTCAAAACCTTTGTAAAATAGTAAAGTGTTTGCCTCATTCAAAAATGGATCGATTTTTCTAATCTCAACAATTGATGTGAAATCGGCGGTGTCGCTATCAGCACTAATCAATGCTCTGACAATTCCACTGACATAAGTCTCCAACCAAAGAGCATCGTTCTCAAGAATCAGGTTTCCTTGCGTGTCAATCATTGATGATTCAACTTTACCAGGGAAACTGACGTGAACTCTGACATCAATCCTAGAGAACGCATTGTAAGTGCAATAAGTCGCTTCGGCAACTTTCCAAGGCTTGTGCTTACCAAACCATAATTGTGGTTCTTCACCGATAATATTCGATAACGAGTTCAATAATGCTGCTATAGTGGCAGAGTTGGAAACATCCGTACCAGTATAGTAGAAATATGACCCGATGGTTGGAGTTTTGGTGTTTGCCGAATGATTCTGTTTTTTCAAATGCACCAAGTCTGGTGGGCCCAAATCAGTTATGTTCTCTAGAATTGAGGTACGTTCGTCCAAAGACTCACACAACCGTTTCTCAACAACCCTAAATAAGTCAGTGCCAATCATTGTGACATAATTTCATGTTAGTATTCAACTCGACATTTATTGTTCAAAAGGGAAACCTATAAGATCAAAACAGGGCATGCGGTTAGAGACACGCGGGAACTTGCGTATGACTTACTCTGGAATTGACCCTTGGGTAACGTATGTCATGGTAGTAAAGCTTGGACAGGTATTTAAGAGTGGTTATTGGTTCCTGTAGTTCAAATGTTCACCAGTCCAGCACATGTAGACATTTTACACATTTTCAGCCTCCACGTTCGTTCAGGCTACGGTGCTCCAGGCCCATAAAATGTTGGCTGAGTGCGAGAGCAGATTCCCGAACTGCCACATGATGGTTCTCGCTCGGTCGGGTCGATCTTGCCGTACGGATGCTGTTTCTCTCTCTCTTTCTTCCAAGACACAAGTCGATGATCTATATCATACAACTAACTAGCTGTGCCTATATCATTTTATCGGTTTGGTAAAGGAAAAATAAATTAGGTAATTTTCAAATATTATAGTATACAGTTTACATATATTCGTTTGGTTTAAGTCGTACACGCACCATGATAAGAGAGTCTGGAGTCTGGACATCTGAATCAGTCCGTTCTCTTTCTTTTCTTTTCTTTACGGTTGCTTGATGATTGGTCCTCACCTTTCTTGTCCTAAATTAATAACTCACATCAAATGATTAACAATCGACAGATGGAGTAAGGTGTGTTAGTAAATTTAAACTGTGTTTTTCGTTTAGCACATTGTGTATTTATACTCACTTCTTCTAACTCTTCATCACTGAGATCCCAATCCTTAGCAGTCAAACAGTACTTCTCAGGTGGTAATCTGATACCCCATGAAGGCATGACAGGAGGTAACGGGTTTTCGTTTCTCTCTGCAGCCAGTTTCATTAACAACTTCTTGGGCGGCACAGGCTTAAACTGATAATTTGTACGAGCAGCAATTGCAAGTCTGATATCTTCGTTTGTCAATTGAGAATGATGTGAGCCCACATTTCCGGCATTACTCAACGCGGCATGAGCATGGTCGTTATATACAACGGCATCCTGAAGCACCCCTGTTGTATACCGGTATGCAAAATCCATCAACTGCAAAGGAACATGATCTTGGTAACTCTGAATGCCTTGTGTAGCAAAAATCAAATGAAGTAATCTAACATCTCTTGGAACTTCGGAAGTTTTTTGGGTTTTTGGAACAACGTTTGAATTATTCGATGAGCCGTTAGCCTGCCCTAAGGTTGGGTGATTGGATAAATCTCCCGCCATATCTGGTCCTGATGCTGACCCACTCATATTCTTTAGATCAACTAAAAATCGTCACTATCTTATGATTAGAACTTTCAAATAGGAGACAAGTAACAACGGAAAAAAACAATATAATATATATATATATATATATATATGGTGGAAACTGTAGAATGTAGATCCTATGCTCCAGCGGGCTGCGGAAGTTTTGCTTTCCTTCACCTCGGATCGACGCGACTGCGCTTTGGCTCTCCCAAGTTCCAAGTCGATAGACACCAACACATTCAAGCTCTGTAGGCTGTTAACTACGAGCTAGCCAATTAATTTTACTTATTTTTTACTCCGAGTAAAACTAATTTATCGTCGTTAGAGCATATATATCTGTATAAAATATCATTATTTAATCTGAGACAAAAGAGACTTCAACTCCACCATCAAACCTCTATGCTTTTCTCGGAATTCATTACATTCCTTGTTTAGAAGACAGTCGATCTCCAAACTCTGTAAGTATACTGCCAAATTCGTTTCGTTGCTGATGATTCTATCAGCGTACAGATCATTTGCATGTGTCCTAGATTGGTTATAAAGGTCCATCTTGCTATTATACTCAGTAACGAGGTTCAGGTAGGATCTGATTAGTGCAATTAGCTCGGAAACATCACTGCCAGTATAAGAGGGCAGCATAGGAGCATTTATTCCTGACACAACATAACTGTCACATTTTAGGTCGGTTAATGTGAGTGTCGGTAACGGTGGTTTTCTAGGTAACGGGGTATTAACAGGCTGATGAATTGGTATCTCACTTTGTGTGTCTGAATTAACGGAAGCTTTTGCTGCGGCCGCTTCTTTCTCATCCAATGATGAGTTCAAATCATTCATTAAATCATTCATGTCAAATTCACCAGCATATCCATGAGGAGAAGACAACTTTGCACTAGGAGAGCTTCCAGGAAGAACATCAGATCCATCCAATACCATTTCTTCGCTTGAATTGAACTCATCGTGATTGACGGACGATGTTCCCTTCTTCGAGTTCGCATGAGTCTCCGAATTTAAAATATCATCCATCTTCCGCATATTAAAGTTTCCATTAGTTTGTGTGAATGGAGATACATTATTTACATTGAAGTTTGGAAACTTGGATCCCACATCAGCTGTATGATTATATTGTTTCTGTCCTGTATCAAACACCTTTGGCTTCTCTTTTGTGTAAGCTGTACCGTACGATGCCTTTGTACCACAAGCCGTTTGATTCACCTTGGTATCTAACTCCTCTAGATCTGAATCTGAACCATCAGAGAACATCTCACCACCAATGTCATAATCCTCGACAGCGCCCCTCCTACCAAAACGGGATGAAGTACCAGGAACGAAGGGGGTACTTGTTTGTCCCAAAAAGTTTTCAGTCGTATCAGGGGCAGTTGTATTTGTCCAGCTATGTATATTATCTTGCGAGCCTCCAGTAGCTTGACCGGTCTGTGGATGCAATCTCTTACGCAACCGAGCAATTTTTCTGAATGCCTTTGGCGGCACTGACGGATAAGGATCATCCACCACAATGGGATCATCTTCAGTACCTTTGTCTAAAATAATCGGGTCATCTGGAGATCCGGAGCTTGTGTATGGAGCCTGTGGTGTCGCTCCATAGTCCGATGGAACTTTAAAGTCGAAACTTGAATCACCAAATATGTCACCAAATGACATTGAAGGTGGGTCTGTGAACATGTTTGATCCCGAGGCAGCACTACCTGAGTTCGTTTGAGCTGGCTCAGATTGGGGATCCCCACGATCAGTCGAACCAGTTTGAGAGCTGGTAAACGCACCTTGTTCAGTTCCTCTTTCCTGATTTCCAAAGCTGCCAGAACCAGTCTCTTCATGCGGGGTGTAAGACTCTGATTCAGGTTCATATGAAGTTCCGGTATTTTCGTCTTTGAATGGGCCCTTGTGAGATTGGCTAGCATCATCATTTGGAGACAAATTTGCAGAATCTCCAGCAAAGATTCCTTCGTCGTTATCCACGTCTGGATCAAAAATGCCACTGTTTTGGTCATTATCATTATGGCCACGATCTTTTGAGCCCGATTTTGCATTCTGTTCCTGCTGTGATGGCTTTGGTATTTTAATATCCGGTATACGACCGGTATATGTCTTTTCCTTGGACACATATGAGTATGACGATTTTGACTTTGTCCACTTTCCATCGTGCGTGCTGGACACTTCTGGCTTTGGATCCTCCTTCAATGGATCAGATTTAGACTTCTCTTCTTTCTTCGATCTTCTACCTTTTGAACTATTACTCTTACCTTTCGACGGTTTCTTGTCATCAAATCTGTTGGAGCTATCTGAATTGTGCCAATTTGGTGTAAACCCTTGGTCATAAAAATCAGAATAATGAGTCGAGGATTGACTTTTTGTTTGTCGTCTTTCTCTTTCTTGTTGTCTATACTTCTCTTTAATATCTTTTTCAGCCTTCTCTTGTCGATTCCTTTCGGCTTCCTCTCTGGCCATGCGCTCCTGTTCTTGCCTTTTGTAGTAGTCGTGATACTGATTTCTTGCATTTTGATATTCTTGGAAGTTAGACCGGAAAGATGGTTTGTATCTTGCATACGCTCGATCTGGATGCTTAGCACCGGAATAAGCTGACGCTGCAGAAGATCGCAGCTTCGAATCAAGTGCAGCACGCTTAGTAGGGTCTGATAGTATATTGTAGCTATCATTGATGCTCTTAAACTTCTCTTCTGCATCCTTGCTCGAATTTTTATCTGGGTGATATTGTAACGCCAGCTTTCTGTATGCCTTTTTAATATCGTTATCAGTTGCAGTACGATTTACGTTTAATACCTTATAGTGATCTACCACATTTGACATAATGAGCTGTAAAAGTCAATTTGGATCAAACGTGAATGCTCTATCAGAGTGCTGGTGGCACCTTATTAAAGAGGATGCCTGCTGGTATTTGACAATCCAGTATATATACCTTCGGCTATGAAGATGTTGTAATTGGGAGATCAAAGAGTTGCTTGTTGAAGATGGAGGTGGCAAAGAGAAAGCCCAATTCTTTCTTTCTTTCTTGAGCCGTAACAAGAAAATGAAAACAACATCTAAAAAAAAAATAGAGCACCCAGCGACTTGCGTGTAACGCGTCGATCGACGAATATTTGATTCAAAATTTCAAACCTCGTGGAGGAAAACTAGTTGGGTTCAAACTTCCAACTCACATCTTTAGCAACTTACTAGTATGCTGGCTCGCCCACAATCAGATAAACGCAGTTGATACGCGTGTATTTCAGAAGATGAGTGGTCGAATTCTGTTCTACAAGTTTCCTGTCACCACCCAGGTTTTCTACAAGTCGAATTTCACTTATGCATTGGTAAATCTTAAACCTATAGTTCCGGGTCATGTTTTAGTAGTTCCCTTGAGAAACGTTCCAAGACTGAAAGATCTCACAGATGAAGAGTCCATAGATTTTATGCGTACAGTTCAATTGATCCACTCATTTATTGAAAAAGCATACAAGGCTGATTCGCTAAACATTGCCATGCAAGACGGTATTGCAGCAGGTCAATCAGTTCCACATGTTCACTGCCATATTATACCGAGATACTTGGAGGACGGTTATGGAGACGGCATCTATCAAATCTTGGAACAAAACGAGATGAATTTGAACATGTTTTTCCAGAAAGTGCAGAAAAAATTGGAAGTTGCTTTGGATGACGAAAGAATGCCTCGTTCCATGGAGGAGATGGAGAAGGAAGCTCGTTGGTTAGCCGACGAATTACAAAAATTCAGAGGCGGCGATTAGAAGAATCTAGCTTCTATGTGAGTATTTTTTCTATATTGGGTTTTTATATTGTCTACGGTTGTCTTTTCATACGTTTTAATTCATTCTTTTTTTGTTGTATTATTATATTACAAAGTGATCCTATGTACAAAAAGGGGGCATCGACATCAGCTGAACCAAATTTATAGAGAATCGTTAAAGCTATTCTCTATGTATCTTGTGTTGTTTGTTCCATTTCAAATATTGAACTCTTTCGGCAGCTATCTCTTTCTTGAAGCTCTTTTTCAATTGTGCCATCTTTCTTGCGTCATCAATACGCTTAGCAGCTCGGTAAATTCTGAAGTTTCTTTCACCACCGTTCTTCTTTTTTGAAACTTTTAATGATTTTGGTTCGATGCCCTTTCTAAATCTCTCTTGCCAGTCGAGGATGTATTTTCTAGTTGGCACATCGACACCTTTTTCTTTCATCTGATTCGAAGTAGTGGCAAAAAACTTCTCCCAGTCATTTTCAAATGTTTCTGCATATTCTGGAGCACTATGCCCAATCTTGTCTAGGAAAGTGTTGACGTCAGGAACTGACTCCGTTGGTTGGGGAATCGGCTGTCTGGCAAAATGGATCGCTGATGAGGAAAATAGTCTGGTGTTTAATAGGCCCTTTTGAGGCAGTCTCTGTATCGAGACGAGTGGTCTCACTATGCTGTTGACTCTCATTAAAAGAGATGACATCTTGATTATACGTCTTCTGGTGATATGTAAAAAGGACACACCGTCAAGTCCTGCAATAAACAGCAGTAGACTCTCCAGTTTAAAACGCTGGACGAACGAAAAAATTGAGATCGCTGTCTGCCAGTTTTGCTCGCGGGCAATTTACTTTGTTTGTGTGTATTCCATTGCACTTTGCCAGGACACATTGTCGTCTTACCCACTTCAAAGCTATGAACAAAAGGGTACCGAACAAATATTTTGAACTGATCTCTGTTCTATATAGTGTATGTGACAGCTGTCTGTTCAAATTGTTGTCACGTTGAGAAGGCAGGCAAGACATGCCAGGGGAGTTCTGGTCGTGCGCCTGCCATATATAGAGACTCCATCCGTCCACACTGAGCGTGCGTCTTTAATATTTATGGCCAGCTGATTGAATGCCATCAGTATCACGTCACAACTCACTTATCTTCCCCCTATTTTCTAGTTGAAGCTACTATATGGCCCGTTCACATTCTCTTAATGACCACGGAGACGCAACTTGACGAATTACAATGGAGATCTCCTGAGTGGGTAAACGCATTCGGGCTACGGACCGACAATGTTTTGGAGTATTTTTCACAGTCTCCGTTTTTTGACCGTACCTCCAACAACCAAGTGCTTAAGATGCAGAACCAATTCACGGACACGAATTACCACTCCAAGCCATACCATCTATTGATTGAAGATTTGAAAAAAATGAAAGGTATTGAATTTATAGTTGCAATGGTCAGAGAACCCGATTTTTGGATCATAAGGAAACAAAACAGACTAAGCGAATCCGAAACGGTGACGATATCAGATTATTATATTATTGGTTCGAGCGTATACATGGCCCCTTTATTACACTCAATAATGACAAGTAGGTTCTTAAGTAGTGTATTGAACCTAAGAAATGCCATGAGTTTACTACAAGAGCTACCTCAGTTTTCACCGTCTGATGGACATCAATACAACTTCCAACAACTGTCTTCCACCTCACTTGATAGCAACGCTAATGTCACTTCAGGCGGCAAAGAGGAGAAGGGGAAGTTATCCGAAAGCTCAGCCAATGCATTTAATAATCTTTTGAATCTTTCGTTGCAGAATAATGCGATATACTTGGACGATATGCCAGTCACGGGTATCAACGAAACCGCACTTTCTGCAGCTTCAAACTCCCAACCACAATCACAGCCACAGACCACAGCACAGCAGCCGCAACTGCAACAACAAGGAGTCTCCACAAACCCGCCAACGCCTTCAATGACCGCAAACAGTAAACGTAGGTAATTTAATATAAAATAAGTATACAAATATGCCGCCGATGAACAGTGTAGAAGGACTAATCGGGATTACGTAATTTAAAGACGAGGATTAGGTAAGATAAGTGGGGTGCCAAAACAAAAAGTTCGCCCAAAATGAGGGGAAAAAAGGATGAAAAGAACTCTGTAGAAATCAGCAATGGGGCCTGTAAGTTGTCATACACAACTTCTTGCTCTATTGACCATTAGTTGTACAACACTGTCAAACACAGATGAGAACTTATAGATATTTGAGACAGGCTCAAGAAATCTTGATCAGAGCTGGCAAGGGAAACCCAACTGGTTTGACTGGTATCTTACAACATCCAAACCCAAGACCTGTTTTACAGACGTTGTACAAGGCAACCTTGAAGAGATTGGATGAGAAGTTCCCAAAGGATTCGATTTACAGACAGTCGGTGGAAAATTTAACGAAATCTAGATTGGCGGTTGTTGATAAGAATGAAGTCGTTGAAAAGATCGAGAACGAGATCGGTTGTGGCTTGATTGAGGAGCTAATCATCCAAGCAAACGATGAATATGAGTTGTTACACCAGATGGCAGAATGGAAAGTTTGGGAACCGTTAGAGGAGAAACCACTAGAAGATCAATGGGTTTATTTTGGAAAGAGAAGATGATTAACTCATTGGATGTTAATTCACTCTGCTGTTATCAACAGTTTCGTTAAATTATAGATTATTCCTTTGATTGCACATGTTACTCCTCTATTTGTTACCTTATTTATTTATTTATTTATTTATTTATTTATTTATTTATTTATTTATTTATTTATTTATTTATTATTTGTCTATTCATTTATCTATTTATTGTTATTATCCATGCCGAAAGATCAGATTTTTACTGAAATGTAGGAAGGGAATCTCTTTTGAGGCTAAAAATGCTCATATAATCAAACGATACTTCTTATAAAAACCAAAACAGTCATGAATCTTGTCAAAAACCTCTAGCTTTTGGTTTCAGAATACTGAAATGTTATAAGTTTGGCTTTCCGATCTCCAAAATTCGCCTTAAAACTTGGGTTTGTTCATAGAAGCCGTTAGGATCTGCAGCTATCAAACTGAGCCGCTCTACATAGACACTCATCGCAAAGAAAAGGAAGAAAAACAAAAAAAAAAAAAAGATCATCGCTGAGGCCACTGTCTTTTCGTTGACAATGCTAATTCAAAGACAACATTGGATAAAGAACGAACGGGAGGGAACTGATATGCTCTCCAGGATACCAAGAATTCTAAGAATTTCACTTAAGTTTCAACAAGTCCGACTAATATCCTCGAATCAAAAGAACAAAATGTCACCATTTTCCTTTCTGAATGTGTTCAGAGGCTCCACTAACACAACGCCTACAAATACGGCTACTGATGAACAAGAGCAGCCATCCAAAAAGAGAAAGTTCTCCGATGAAACCAGTCCAGTCAAGACCTCATCAACGGCCATTATGAACGAAATGAAATCGCTTCCAAAGAAACCTAAAGCCGTTGCCAAACCACATCCGATACATAAGTACAATGGATGCAAACCGATCGTCTGGGTGGACTGTGAGATGACCGGCTTGGACCATAACAACGATCACATCATCGAAATCTGCTGTCTTGTGACAGATAAGAACTTGAACATATTGGATGAACAAGGCTATGAATCAGTTATACATTACCCGAAGGAACGTCTCGATCAAATGAACGAGTGGTGCATCCAACATCACGGTGCCAGTGGGTTGACAGCCAAAGTGATTGCATCCGAAAAGAGTTTAGAACAAGTTGAGAGCGAATTGCTTGCATATTTGGAAAAGTTTATGACTAAAGGCGTTGGAATTATTGCTGGTAACAGTATCCATATGGACAGATTGTTCTTGATCAAAGAGATGCCCAAAGTGATTGATTTTTTGACCTATAGAATTATCGATGTTTCCAGTTTTATGGAGTTTTCCAAGAGACATAACCCTAAAGTACACGCCTTGTTACCTCCTAAGATCGGTACTCACACAGCAAAGAGTGATATTTTAGAGAGTATTGGACAGATGAAGTTCTACAGAGAAGTTTATTTGAAAGATGCCAGTGAGATCGATGGTACCCAAGTGCTGAACGAGTGGAAGAATAAAGATATTTGTGGCAATATGCTTACTGAAGTATCTGATATTAAGAAAGATTATAAAAAGGAAACTTCTTAATTCATCTTCAACTTCTAACTAAACTTTGGTTCCGTCTGCTACATCATTTTTAGATAGAAAAACCTCAAAAAAATAAAACTTAAACATGAATAAATCAACAAAATTCAAGTAAAACTTGATGCAAGATACCCATAATAATAAAAAACAACAAAACCACGTCAAAGAAACAGCAATCTTTTGCCGCTTTCTTCTGGCACTACTTTTGCCAATCGAAAACTCTGGTCAGCGCCGAGAAGAAATTGCAAAGCTAAAAAACGAACAAGCAAATCGATAGAAAATATCATATCTTAATCAGATGTAAACCATCGTGTTTTTGACATCAGCATGAATACCTGAACCAACGAGATCCTTAGCAACATCCATCAAACTCTTAGATCTTGAAGGTTGAGCACCATGGAAGTAGCATGTACCTCTTTCACACAACAAATCTGCATAGTAAGCTGGAGGAACCACTCTCACAGCTTTTGTTGCTCTTGCAAAGATGTTACACAGACCATAGGTAAGCTTTTGAATTTCATCTGGCTTAAAACCGATTTCATCATACAAGACAAAGTAGTGACCTGGGACAGCAGTACCTTGTAAAGCTTGTTGTGATTGCAAGTAGAAGTCGTAATATTTGACAGAAGTGACACCTTTGTCAACAACGGAACCAGAAATCACATTTTCTTTAGATTGAACAGCAATCTCTTTACCTTGAGGGTTCTTGGCGTTCTTGGCAAGTGGGAAGAATCTAGTGTTGTGTCTCTTCACAATGACAATAAAGGTCAATTTAGGATCATAACTTGGTACTTTCAGTTGAGTTTGCACCTTCTTGAATGCAGACTTGACAAATGGAACCTCATCCTTCAACAAGATATCGAACTGACCTTCAGAAACACCATCTCTGTAGAAGATAACTTCTTTTGGTAGCTTTCCAACTTTCTTGTGGTAAGCCAAGATTCTTTCAACACACATTCTTTCCATCTCACCAATAACTTCAATCTTACCAGCTTGGTAGCTGAGAGATCCTGGGAATGTGTTGTAGTATCCATCAACAGACCCAACGAGCGATGCGACCGATGGAGCAGTGTCTTGTGCACTGGCACCAGTTGGGTGGGAGACATCAGCACCTAGCAACAAAGCAGGGATGCCATTCTTCACCAAAATATCGTTGTAGTCCATTGATAAGATATGGTTAACACCGCCCAACTTAATACAACCCTTCATGGCCATCAAGGCATACATGTTCAAGTCTAATTTACCAAAACGTTCTCTGGTAAACTTGTTGAAGATGGTACATTGGTTTGGAATACCAACTTTAACATCACAGACACTCTTAACACTTGAATAGATAGCCTTGTTCGATTGAGGTAACATCCATAAAATGAACTGACAAGTCTTCTTAATTTGTTTCACCAAATCGAGTAATTGCGCTTCAAAAGGACGTTGCGGACCGATGGTGGTCTTTCTTAAGTCGTACGCAGTCTCATACTTAATACCGTACTTGTTACACTCAACGATGAATGTTTCAACAGACTTTTGAACCGCAGCCTTTTCCCGGTCACCCATGGGGAATCTACCTTCTTCTAAGACGACAACACACAATTTGATCTTATTTGCAACAGGCTTGTAGAACTTACGGTTGTTCAAGTTCCAAGAACCCTTGGCGTCTTCAGACTTGCCATCAGAAGGCTTTGGAACATACGAAGCAGTTCCGTTGGCGTATTGCACAGCAACTGGATCCAAAACTCTGGAAGGAACAACCATAAGCTTCTTACCAATTCTGTTCTCTGCATCACCTCTTTCCATGATCTTACGGCCATCTTTTTGAATCAAACCGGAAATAGCAGGTGGTCTGTGGGTGGTGAAATCAAGCATAGCCTTAACATCGGTAATTTCACCCTTGAATTGTTGACCTGGTACAACATTACAGCATTCCATAGGAACATAGTTTGTACCACCCAAGTGAATCAAAGGAAGGTTTGGATACTTAATGGTGATCTTGTACTTATCCTTAAAATACTGAGCAACTGAGGTCTTTTTGCCGTCGACATCAAACGTATGATTAGCAGCAGTAATTTGTGTGTTAATATCGTGCAAGCTCTTTGGCCTAGAATTGTGACTCAAATAATCTCTGGTGATCTTAATACCTTTGAAGAAAGATTTGTGTCTCAAAATCTGTGTGTTGTCTAATGTGTCCAAACTGTTAGCACCAAAATAATCTTCAACCAAATCTGCAACATTCATCTGCTTACCACTCTTGGTATGTGACTTGATAAAGGCACCAGTGGCAGGGTTCACGTTAATAATGATGTTGTCATAAGTCTGGGCAATCGAAGCGAAATAACCGTTAACCAAGTACAACCCTCTTTGGAAAGGTTGACATTTTTCAGGGTGTTCGACGAAAAAAAACCTGGAGGAACCAACAGAAAAGATATTTGGAGTTCTTGAGATTTGATACCCTAAGGCAGTGTTCAAAGCATTGATGTAAGGTGAAGCTTCAAGATTTGAAGGTGCCGTTAAAGACGAACTCTTTTGTAAATCATTCATATCCAATTTATGAATGAACTCAACAGTGACAGTCAAAGGAGTAGGTTCAGCGCCCTTCTTTGCGGTCTTGTCGGCAGGGACAACACCCTTGATCTCGTCGACCGAGAAAGTAAATGAAACGTGCTTGTCCTTCTGGTCCTCAAGGGGAATTGGGACGGTAGAATATAAAGTATCAGAAGAATTGTGAGAAATGAGCTTCTTGGATGGCAGAAATGGGTTCTTGCTTAGCAACATATCTAACAATTCTGCTCTGACTTTCTTCTTACCTTGCAAGAACTCTGGGAAAGTAACGTAATAAGAATAAAAGACCAAATTTGTCACCTTGTAAGTGAAATAGTTGGTACCAACATTGGTTTTGGCACCCAAAATACCGTATGAAGGTCTTAAGGCAGCGTGCAATCCGGACTTCGACTTTGCCTTTGGAGCACCTAATTTCTTGATTGCAGGAATAGAGTCAGCTTCAGAAACCTTATCTTCATATTCAGCAACAAAGTTGTAAACTGGTTTGACGACAACGGCATCACCACCAAAACCACCTCTTCCACCTCTGCCTCCTCTGAAAGGAGCTCCTCCACCTCTACCACCTCTACCACCGCCTCTGCCAACTGCTCCTCCACCTCTACCACCTCTACTAGGTCCCCCGCCTCTGGCACCACCTCTTCCACCTCTTGCTGCTTAAACATTTGAAAATGTTGAGTTAGTAAAAAAAAAGAAACCGTGATTGTGGAAAATAAAATACGATTGATTGAAATCCTCTAAAATA
Organism: Ogataea sithepensis; assembly: GCA_030564825.1. Lineage (NCBI taxonomy): Eukaryota > Fungi > Ascomycota > Pichiomycetes > Pichiales > Pichiaceae > Ogataea > Ogataea sithepensis. Next base: position 32,229 of record JAJMAB010000072.1, on the reverse strand, counting down.
AAAACCACAACTGTAATTCTTTGCGAAGGAATAGAACACCGTGTGTCAGAAGAAAGGAGGCTAAATTAATCAGTAAACGTGTTAGAGTGGACGAAACTTACGTTTCTCTGACATTGCTTGCAGCTATTAATATTATTAAAATCAAACCCAAAGAGATACAAAACTTCGAGTAAGATGGATAGCAATTGATGATATAGTCTGAATGAGTTGTGTCTTTTGTTGGTAACGAGTTTTCGTACTTGAGGAAATTCGAAACACACTGGGGGAAGGCAGACGCAGCCAGGCGAACCACCGTTTTTTTTTTTTTTCGTTGTCGCCCCTCGCCTTATGCTTTCCTTACTTTCTTGCAATTAATGTGAGCATTTGTTGCTTTGTTTCGCAGTTTCTGACCCAGATCACTCTCAATTAGTGATTTGTAGATAGATTCTATGGCATTGTTATTCATAACATGTCATCAGATTTGATTTAAGTGGCATTATAACCTTAGACCAATGGGCAGATTGCACACCGGAAAAAGACACTGGAAGTGCTCGATATCTCCAATGTCCAACATCTGCGATTATATAATCCGTTATGCTTTTTCCTTTTTTAAGTTTGGAACTTTAGAAGTTTGAGGTGCCTTCATGATAACAATTTTTGAACAAATGGCACAAGCAAGAGAGACATATCAACAGTTATCAGAAAGGATGATATAAGTAGAAGACAAGAAAATACTTACTGTGTTTGACTAAAATTAGGAAATAGCATATAATGCTTAGAATGCAAGGCCGGAAAGCTGACACATTTGGCATTTTGCATGCTCGTGTTGATGATGGTGTAAATCGTCCTTTTTACCCTTTTGTTCCCCGATATTGTGGTGGGATTAGTATTACCTTTAAGCTGATTTGTTGAAGAGTGTGGAGTAGATAACAAGTAATATCATAATGGTACTGATCCTACCGGTGTATGCTCATTGATTTTAATCCAATACTTGCAAGTGAGTGTACATCATGGATGGATGGGTAAGAAATTGTGCAATATTGTAGATCCAGATGGGGTTTCATCTTCAAATTCAAGCGATTGAAAATTTTTTTGTCTCTTAACTCGAACCATCAACGATTTTAACAAAGGCCCTGTTGCGCTATGTGGGCACGGTGCTGTCTGTACGTGTAAGTATGATCCTCACTTGCTGGTGATCCTGTGTAGTGGGATCGTTGCACTTGAAGAGAAGGAAACGATGTACCAGCAATGAGCAAGGACGGGAGGGCAGGCAACAGAGCTGAGCTGTCAAGACTTAAGAAGTTAAGAGCCGTTGCAATGGGCGGGTGGCACTGGCCAGTTATCCGTCCGTGGATAAAACTCAATCTGTATCTACAATAACACTCTATCAAAATAGTCCACAGAAATATTGCAATATATTGCAACAAGGGGGAATCCTGCTATACGATACTTTGTTTCATCACTAGCACAGATAAATCAAGAAGTTATATTATCCAAGCATTCAAGAACAGCTGGTAACGCATTTTGCTGCCAGTGCCCACTTCCTACAAGAGGTTCGAAATCCGGTAAATATGATAGATAAAGTTCCAACTGGTTATGATAAAGCCGTCGTCCATAGCTGTTGCTGCTTTAAATTACATTGAATTAAATTCAGGTTTATATCATAGAAGGAAAACTTGCTCCATCTGATGGGCTCTCCACAAAATGCAGAATTCGAGCTCCAGAAAAGCAGAAAGAAAATTTAACGCAAATTTGATGATGACCCTGTCGCACAAAGGATGCTAAAGAACAGAGTTGACACAAAAGATGACCAACAATAGCAGAACAGGGGTGTTGTTTCCTGGGCAACTCCTAATCTGTGATTGACTACACGACAGTCCCTTGAGTGGTTACTCACAAGACTGTCGAGCAATCATTATTAGTATTGTACTTGAATCCGCGTACAAGGCTGTTTTTATAACCTAATATATGGTCGAATGTCTATTGAAGCTATCTAGAAATATATATATAGCTATAGATGCGAATGGAGTTGTCACTTTGTTATATATGGAACCAAGATTGAATGTCGGAAATACATACTTTAAACTAATAAACGATTCGTAGTGACTTCTTGCCCAATTAATTTGGTGCAAATCGCCATATATGTATATGTTTTGGTCTCTCGTGGTCTCTCTTTAAGGGTATCATAAGCAACGGTGATAAGGTGAATAAAACTGGTTACAATTCTGCAGTTATGGCCCCATGGGGGCGACATTACAAATCGTATTGGACTACTGGGATGCAACATCTTGGGCAAGGATCGTCGGAGGGGCACTTGTAAGGCAGGAATCGTAAGTTTGACCGGAGCTAGCGAGATAGCTGCACCTGGTCTCGATGCAGTTTAGTATAAATATATATATATATATATATATATATATATATATATCCATGGCTATATTATGCATAGCATCAACAATAATACATATATATATATATATAGTTGATGTGATGGCGAAGGATTTAAGAATCAGTATATATGCAATATTGAATCTCGAAAGAGGTCGGTGATATGGAGATTGGATACGATAACCAGATGAGCTGGCAATTGACCAACTAAGATCATATGTGTTTGTAATAAAAGATCTATGAGCGTAGATTGAGATATATATATATAATTATATATATTACACATAGTGGCGTTGTAGTGGTGTGGGGTTCGAGATCATGTTATAAATTAAAGCTGTGTAATATAGAGATTAGATCGCATTCAGTCCAGATTTTGGAACCAAGGTGTACATTGTGTATAGTACAAAGATAGGACAATAGATATGACATATAGCTATATTATATATATATATATACATATGATCATTAGACCGAGGAATTGATATTAAAAATCATGTCACAAGGAAGTCGAGATGGAACCATGTAAAGGCCTGTTTGAAGGCATGTATAGTGAGTGGAGTAAGAAGGTGCAGCAAGAGGGCAGTCGGAACTTGGTTGGGCTGGTGAGGTCACCGCGGACGCAGGCAGGGAGTCATAGTTGGTGTGGAGATCTGCCAGTGCTTGCAGTTTATCCGATGGTGCGAGCGGCAGTCGGCTGTTTCGAAGTATAAAACTTTATTTATATATATATATATATATATGTTATAGTCAAGGCATGTCTCATGGTGTTTTGTTGCAAAGTAGTGTCTTTCTTCTAATGAACAGTTCTGTTACGTAAGAGCAGCCCTTTTCTTATAAGAAAAATCCTTTTGTTTGGAGAGCTGCATTTTTTACCAGAGAATTAGTTTTTCACGCAAGTTTTGAACCTTTACTCCATCAAATATCTTTACCAGTTAAAACTAACTTTCTCCATATATTAATATATCGACAAAGTCTTTTGGATAGACAGTAAGTTGAATGGAAAAATGCTCGTCATTAAACACAAAAGCAGTTTCACCATAGAAAAGGTTGAACTCCGACGCAAACAACAGTTTTTACGTAACAGAGCCGCTCATTGAGAAAAAGACAGTACTTTGAGACAAAGCACCATGAGACTTGCTCTGACTATATATATATTTAATATTTAATATATCTTTCATACTATTTCGATTACAGTTTAAATTCATACACATGCAGAGATTCTCTATGGGGACCCATGAATTTGGCAATTCTTGCGAAATGTACCAGAGACCGCTGCCCAAATTAGATTGTGAAGTTAGAATAGTACGACGTGTAAAATCCCAGCGATTGCGACCATTGGCCCAAGTTACAAAGTTATTTTGCCCATCGTACGAGATCAGAGTCTCAGGAGTAGTAGGTAGAGCTACTGTTGTCGTCACAACCGTTACACTGCTTCGAGAAAGCATGTGCACCATGTGTTTAATCACGTGTATAGCAGCTAGTTCTGAGGAATATGATTGCTGGGGACCTGGAAGTGTCGTTCCAATTTGGTTGCAAGAATTGCAACTTGCCACGAGTGTGAAACATATACTATAGCTTTATGTGTCAATCGGGTCGGAGTGGCAGCCACAGGCTAGCTCCCAGCGTCTCAGGCCACCAGTGAGTAGTGAGCAGTGAGCACCCCGTGCCCTGCCCGGTATTGCCCACCACTCCATGTAACAATTCACGGACTGTAGGCCGCGGTTAGTAATTTGGGCGGCCGCCCTGCGTGTTGGTCACACTGGTGATTCACCAGGGAGGACGGGAGTTGGACTCACGCATGGTTGCTCTGAGGTGGTGTTGGCTTGTTAATCCACATCTGTAGAGCAACGTAGTTCCTACTTGATTCGACATACTGACACCACCCATCCACGTTGCTGTTCGTAAGTTGCTATTTCATTTCTTTGAAGTTGCATAATCCTCGCAATTATAAACCCAACCTTCTTCCTACAGCTTGTTTTTAAATATATAACTATTTTTATAGCTCTGCCTGTCTTTAATTCGGACGCAAGTTCAGTCAGAAGTGTATATACTATATATATATATATATTTAGCGGAAAAAAAAAATCACAGCGGCCGATCAGCCAGGATTTGTTAACAGGCCACAATCTCCACACCCACACTGCCAGAGCTCAGACATACCGAAGGCCACTGCTCTTCCGTCACCTGGGCTGCCTTGGACATCCTATTCTAAAAAACCCTTATATGCACAATCTTTTTCGTTGATATATCTGCTATTGTTATTTTGACTTCTTTTTTTTTACCTTTATTCCACTCTACGATCTTTTAATTTCTTCCTAAGAAATTGTTATTCGAAGCACATTCAGGATTTCTTTTTTTTTGCTTATCGAGCTTCTTATTTACCATCCATTTGTCACACACACACGGCATCCGACCAGCCACGACAAGAAACTTTTCTGACTCGACTGGCAGCGTAATCGGAACTTCTAGCAGGCACTTTATAAATACAGACAATCTTAAGCATGGCCGATGCTAACGATCCTTCTTCTATTATCCTCGATCAGGCGTCTTTGGCGGTAGACAGCATGATCGCTATCGATAGATCGAACCAACAGCAGCAGCAGCAGCAACAACAACAACAGGATATGTCACAGCAACTTAAAAGGGAAGCAAGTTCCACAAAAAGAAACCAAAACTCAATCAATCTAGAAAACTTCCATCTTGAACCTCAAGATTTTCAAAGCTTCCTGATGACAAATCCTCCAATATTGGAATATTCAAACTCCTTCATGATGAACCCTTCTCAAAGTTTCAGTAACTTCTATGGGAACTTCAACAACTATCCAGGAGCCGCCCCTGGAAGTGTTGGGGGTAATGGGGTTAATAATATGTTTCCTCCCAGCCCGCTTTTGAATAACGCAACGCCTCAGCAGCCCACCGCCAATAACGGATCTGTGACATCCTCTAACACACCTCTTACTTCAAATTCAGCTACAACTACTTCCAACTCGATAGACCCAACAACGTTTGTGCCGACCACAAACTCGCAAGATTTTAACTCCAACCACCACCAACAAAACCACAGCAATACGTTTGACAATTCTCAATTCGGTTTCAATATTTCTCAACAACAGCAGCAACAGAACGATTTTCAACATCAAGCTTCAGGCCAAGCGCATCAATCTTTCTTCAACCCTCAGTTCGCTCAACAAACAAACTTCAGTCAGCAGCACGATGTGCCTCTTGCTGGCAACCAGCCTATGGGTACGAACCAGGGATTCTACCAGCCACAACTAAGAAGACGTGTTTCAATCTCCAACGGTCAGATTGGTCAAATCAGCATGATGTATCACAAGCACGACAATAAAGATGACGCAGACTTGGCTGTTTTGGATCCACTACATGTTTCTCAGCAACATACCCATCAACATTACAATTTAGCACATAATAGCAAGAGCAGCAATGGCAATAACCACAACGACCAAAACCGCCCCCCACAACAGCATCATACGTCACAGAGTTTTGGCACGCAAGACGGCATGGGTGTTATACCACCAAAACCATCCAGGCAAGCTAAAGTTGATAGGGTCAGATCTGCCCCAAGAAGTGGACAAGAACTTACCAACCAAAGGTTGAGTGAAGCTGACCCTGCTACTCAACAGACTACCAATTCTACCATTGTGGATGACGGTGAGATTAAAGTCAACAGTAACGGTATTCCTCAACATCAACTCATCTACAACAACGAGATTATCTTTAACCCAAACAATGGACCAATTCCTGGAACTTCAGCCTGGAAGAAGCAGAAGATTTTGGAGAGAAATAGAATTGCCGCTTCCAAATGTAGACAGAAGAAGAAAGTTCTACAAGAAAAGTTGCAACAAGATATCGACAAGTTACAGATGGAGAACAGGTTACTTACGAAGAAGAACAAGTACTTAGAGGACAAGATTCTGGACTTGAAGGCCGATCTCACCACATTTTTGAACACCCAACCCGCAGGATCCCTTGGAGCCTTTGGAAGTTTGTTGAAGTTGTTTGAGTTGCAAGAGGACGACCTCTACTTGGAGTTCAAAGAGGCGCTCAAACTAGATGACGGCGATGCGGATGAGTGGCACGACGGCGGGGTGGTTGTGAAGCGGGATATCGACGCAGATGAAGACATCGACGTCGACGTCGATGGGGACGATGACGACGACGCGACGTAGCGGCGAAGTTTTCTTTTGTTTGTTAATTAAATTATTTGACTTTTTTTTCCTTTTAGTAGTTGTTAGCTCTACATATACATGTGTATATACATGTTGTATATATATATGGGTTTCTTTTATATACCATACCTCCGTTCCTTACCCTACTCCGACTTTTGAGAACTGCAGCAGTCGTGTTACATTTTTGATTCTTTGATATCGTTTTCCCTGCCCTTTACGACTTTTCTCTAATCCTGAATATATCTCTATACACCTTGTCCATTCAATATATCTCTTCCATCCATCTCGGACACCCGACCAACAGTTTATCCATCCCCTCGGCAACTACATTTTTATTTTATTATTATTTTCTACTAAAGTAGTCATCTTAAAATAAGGGAGTTATTGGAAACAGAGGTTGTATCGCTTTTCCATCACATTTAACATAAGAGTTGTTTCGCAATGTCTTCGCCACCGTTTTCCACCACCTCAGGTTTTGACCACGCCATAGGCTTGGAAGAACAGCCTTTGTACCGTGACGTCCCTGAGTTCGATGACATCAACAACAGCATATCCAACCAACTTTTGGAGATCAATAACGGGTTGAACAACTTGAACAAGAATTTAAACTTCCTGGAGGATCAGATCAACAAGAGCTCGGACGTTGCCAAGAAGTCCCCTTCGGATAAGTCGCCGATCACAAAGTACCAAAGAAATTCTTTGAACTTGATAAACAGGCTAATGGAATCTTTCAAAAAGTTGTCTTCCGAAACTAAGAAGTTGAACTCGCTGGAATCTGACTCGCTAAATAAGTCACAGTCTTTCGTGAAAGACAAATTGCAAGTGAATATACATAGATCGTTGGACGAATTCAACTCTTTGCAATCATTCTTCACATCGTTAGAGAAAAAATTAAATGAGATTAATGCCAGCGAGCTCTTGCTAGAGACTTCGGCAAATGGTGAATATCGCAACGATAATCAAGAGCAGCAGCACCAACAACAACAACAACAGCAAATGTCCATCGAATACGAACCTATCAATGCCGAAGAATTGGAGTTCCAAAGAAGTCTAATAGAAGAAAGAGAAAGAGACATCGCTAGCATATCCAATGGTATCACCGAATTGAACGAGATATTTCACGACTTATCCAGTTTAGTTACTTCTCAAGGTGAGATAATAGACAACATAGAATCAAATATATACAGTACTTTACACGATACGAGGCAAGCGAACAAACATTTGGTGAAAGCTGATAAATATCATAGAAACCAAAGAAAATTATGCTTTTGGCTATTGCTGATTCTTATAGTGGTGGTGTTATTTGTGCTCTTGATTATATTTGCTTAATGTACGTGTTTCCGTCCCTTAAGCCTTCTATTTATTCCCTCTTTTTATTTCGTTTGTTTTTGTTGTCCGATTTCGTACAGTTGCGTAGCATAAAGAGGTATTCTATTTTGCGAGTGGTTTATCTTTTTTCTTTTGACCTATATATTTAATTACTCTTATTAATTCCTAATACAGGTTAATCATATTCAATTACTCTATAAATCTAACTTCCACATTTTAACATTTCCGTCATCACCAGCAGTTAACAGCAAATTGCCCTTCCACCACTTGACACAGTTAATCTCATAAACACCATGACTCAACTCTTGAGTGGCAACAACCACCCACTCCAGATCCTCTCTTTTTTCTCCTTCATCACCACCATCCACTTGAACCTTTACTAACTCCTCCCTATAAATTGCAACCTTGCCATCAGATCCACAAGTAGCTATCAACCCATTCTCATTCCATGCCACGCTATAAACAGAGCCTGAATGCACCCTAGGTAACAAGCTTTCCATCTCCCATTCTTCCTCGTCTTTTAAAGTGGAAGGTAAACTGCCTCCTTCGTTATCGGCCTCACCAAACGTCAACTTTTTCCAGATTCTAACTTTCGAATCATCGCTACAGTTAACCAACCTCATGCTCTTGCTAGCATCGGTAAACTCGAAATCGGAGCACCAAACGGTACCGTGAGCACCAGTCAAATTGGAGACACACCTCCAGTCGTCTTCATCGTATGCATCTTGGTTGAAAACCCTGCATGTGTCATCGTAGGAGCAAGAGCTCAATACATTCACAGTTGGATGCCAATCGACGTATTTCACATCTTGATCGTGTTCCTGTATCACGTTGATGCACTCGAACTCCTCGTTGCTTTCATCAGTTTCCCATAACCAGATGGATTTATCTCTAGAACAGGACGCAAGGTAAGTGCCGTCGTGAGACCAGTCGACGCATTTGACCTCGTTTTCATGGCCTTCTAATATGGCTAGCAAGACCCATTCGTTGTTGAAGTCTTCGTCGAGATCACCTGAATCTTTACCCCAGATGGATATAGTGGAATCAAAGGAACCAATTGCAAGCGATGGGAAATCACCCGTAGGCTTGAAGGCAACACTTCTCATGGTTTTAGTATGTGTATTGTCATCCAATACCGAAACCAACTTCTTGGTGTTCAAATTGTACAGGCGACATGTCTTGTCCGAAGAGACAGATGCAAGTAATGGTAGCTTTCTATGCACTGATATAGACCAGCATTTATCAGTGTGACCTATGAAGGTGTGTTGTAGTTGTAACGACATGGTACAATTGGGTTATCAGTGTGTATGTACAGCAGAATTCCAAGCCTTCTACGATCGATGGAGATGTCGACAAGGACAAGTTCAAGCTGGAAAAGGTAACCAGCCGATTACAAATGTGTGCTCGTCGTATCAACGATTGGCGACGTCGCACGGCCAGAAAACCTCACCTCCACTTTGGGAATCCCATTTTGCACCTGTGGAAAATCTACCGATTTCAGGAAAAGGCGGAGTAATTTGGACGCTTGTGGCAGCTTTTTCTGGCCACACCCTTGGATGGCATATATTTTCAGAATTCAACGATGATCCCCCTGTTTCCGGCTAGATCTCTTCTTGCGGTTCAGAAAAGACGGCTCGCTTCGAGATGCACATGGGTGAGACTTAACTCCTCCTCGTCTAAGAAGAGCGAAGACAAAGAAGCAGAGAATCGTGGTAATGATACAAACACAGACACAGACAAACAAAAATCCACGGGCTTATCAGCACAAAATTCAAATTATGATATGGAGCATCATTCACCTGATACATCTTCGAAAGTTTCCAAGCCCACAGGAGGATTACCTCAGATCGATGCTAAGTTGAGTGACTTGTTGCAGAAGCCTAACTTCGAATACCACCCTGAAAAAGTCACACAAGGTACCTCGTATGAATTCCACGCTCCTAAATCACCATCGGCAATTAAGAGTGACAATATTAAAGGGGCTCGCAGCAAATCAAAATTTAGGATAATGCTTCCCTCTTTAGTAGCGGGTGCTGCAATCATTTGGGCTGTCTTTACATACGAGTACTTTAGGGATGACCCTAACAGTGACAAAGACAAGGAGCTTTTAAGACAAGATAAATTCCTACCCTACTTAATCACTTTCAAACACAAGATCGATGATGATCATTATTTGATTGAACTTACGAGAAAGAACAAAGGAGTTTCGTTGACTCCTTACAATAGGCTCTTTGATGGCAAGACGTTGTGGAGTATTGAAATCATGCAGCCTGATATCAATATCGTGAGAAACTATACACCACTCCCGCTTTTTGTCGCTGGTGTTTCTCCTGATACCAAGGAGCCTCATTTGAAGCTCATATCTAAATCTGAAGAGGAAGGCAAGTTTGTCATCGTTGTCAAACGTTATGACACCGGAGAATTCTCAAGATGGTTGACAAACTTAGGATTGTTGGATCAAGTGGAAGTTAGAGGCCCTCATATCGAATACAAATTCCCATTTCATCCGTTAGATAGATATCAGGATAGACCCCAGCTATCAAATTTGCTATCCAATATCGAAGCTGATCCAGAATACCCAGAAGAGCTTCCGAAGCCTGAGACGTATGCGTTCTACGCTGCAGGAACTGGAATTCTGCCCTTGCTACAACTGCTATACTCGCCGAACCCTCCAAAGGGATTTACACACGTATATGCATCTTTCCAAAAGGAGTCAAATTTGATGGATCAATTCAAAACGTTGAACTATTTTGCAGAGAAATGTGGAAGGGCTAAGTTCACGTATTTGCTCAGCGATGACAACATGAAATTGAACGCTAGCCACATTCCAAAACCAACTCTACCTCATTTTTCCAGTATTTTGGACATCAAGATTAGTGAAGAAGCTTACAGACAGAAACTGCTTGCCCAGAAGAAGCAAGAGATTAAGAAGCAGATCTCAGGAGAAGCCAACGCTGGAAACCAAAATCCTGTGGCTAGCATAGAGATGGAGCCTACCACCCAAAAACCACTTGCGTACAATGGACTTGAACTGATTCCAAAGATCCAAGTTAACATGAAACCTGAGGCACAACCAAGACAGTTCTTCTTCTTCAACCGAGGGGATAAATTGCCCAATCCTTCATTTGCGTTCGTATGCGGACCTGAAGGTTACATCTCTTATGTTTCCGGTAAACCAAACCTTAATAACTTGGAAGGTAAGGATTATGGTGAAATCAATGGATTGCTGAGAGATAAAGGTTGGACTGTACATAATATCAAAAGGTTACAATGATAACTTGAATAGATTATATTATTTTACATTATAAACTATATATAAATATATATCTTGTCTTTGAATTAAGTAAAATAGAACATATTTTATGTTTATTTACCCCAAGATGACATCAACCATGAAATCTTCTTCGATCTCGTAACTTTTGACAACATCATTCATGTCCATGATCTCAGAATCAAATTCAAGGATCACTTTTGTGGTCAATGGCAGTCCTGCTTTCTTCAAGTAGTATTCTGCCATAGTTGAGATCTTTGTCATTTGATTGACTTGAACTTTGTATGACTTCCGATCTTTACCAACCATATTGATGGTGAAATATTTGGCTTCTGGTGGAACTTCACCTTTGGAAACTTTATTGACGGTACTGATATCAAACTCACTGTCACTTTGCTCGTCTGGATCTTCTTGCTCTCTCATTGCCAGCAAATTCTTCAACTCTTTTTGGTCGTAATAAAGCTGTAATCTTTCGTTATCTTTGAATCCTTGCTCTAGAAGAAAAAGATCTTCATCAAGAAGCAGTCCATCATGGAATACATCAACTTTCAAAGTCTCTGGATAATTCATGCGCATCAGATACACTTGGACTAGCTCCTTCACCGTTGCAATGTTCTTCGTCGAGATTGCAGTCTCTATCGAGCTATCAAATGAATCGGTTAATATCAACTGCTGCTCTTCGACGTCCACAGCAGTAGCTGTCAAATCAATCATGTCTCCTTCTTGTTTCTCTATTATTGACTGTCCCTTCAAATATTTTGCTTCTCTGCCAGTTGTCAAAATTGTTTCGATGAAATACCCATCAGATTGATCATTAAGCGGCGCATCATACCCTAGTTGAACCACAGAACCAATCTTTAAAACTTGGTTGAATATCATTTGCCCCTTTTCAACGTAAAACACCAACGATTCCTCATCGACCAATGAGCTATCATAATTAACGCTATCATATTCTTTAATTGCAGATAGAATGTGGCTTACAATCTTCTTAAGACTGCTACTGCCTTTCATTCGGAGGTCAAGAGTAAGGCTCTCCATTCCTGGAATCTTAGTCAAAATCTTCATGTTAAACCACACCTCTTTTAACTTCTTCATTTGACCCTTAAATTTAATTAGATCCATGGAACGTGTGCTGGTGTGTTTCTTCAATAGAGTGGTCACCTGATTATCGTTTGACGTTGTTTGGGAAATCTGGCTATCCAAGCCCTTGAGGAAGTCCAAGTCATCGTCAACCACCATTGATTTTGAGTTAGCTCTAGGTTTGTATGAAGAAGACGATCTGGAAACTTGTGTTTTTGAAAGAGTACTTGATCCTCTACTTAAAGAACTTATACCCAACATGGCAAATAGATCGCTATCTGTGTTAGCGGTTTCAATAGAAGGTGATGCAGAAGCTTGGTTCGTCGAGGAAGAAGCAGACAAGTTAGAGTCTGTGCGGCTAGACAAAGATTTGACGTTGATTATCTCCCCCGGAGCTTCAGGTGAGATTGAACCAGCAGATTTGCTCTTCTTTCTCTTCTCCCGATCTCTACCCTTATCCTTCTTTCTCTTCTTATGGTGTTGGTGCTGTTGCGGCGCTGGGGAAACCTCGTCGTCATCGAACGCAAAAAAGTCGTCCTCTGCCTTTGAAAAAGAGCCCAGCAAATGGTCTTTGGACCCTGCATTTTCCACTTTTGAGTTCTCCATTAGATGATGCGGTCTTTATCAATTAAAGCGTGAAACTGTCACGACGTTCAAACGGTTCGTAAATCGCAGTTGGGTCGATCAACTTAAAGTGTAGGACTTATTTTCTGTGCGTGTCCGCGAGTTTGTTGCGTGAATCGTTCGCGAGTTTTGAGCTGACGAGTCACATCGTTGTGCAAATGTGTGGAGTTGAAAGCTTTTTATCTTCATACACTCTGGATTTTGGAGGGAGGTAAGCATTGTTGGTTTGCATCTATAAAGGAATATATAATGCTTTCGGTACCAGTGAGACGTTGCTCTCGGTGCACGCTTGGTACAGCACGGCCGCTGCTGTCTCTTCGTTCATACTCCACATCGTTTATCTCTACCCCATCACAACAGGCCAGAACAGTCGAAACAGTACCATTAATTTCCGATCCCAGCTATGCCATCCCCCAGGATTCGGTATTGGTGAGTGGAATTCAACCAACAGGTGCCTTCCATTTGGGCAACTTTTTAGGGGCAACAAAATCATGGAAGCTATTAGCCGATCGTGTCAGACAAGACGAGATAGATTCAAAGCTGATCTTTTTTGTAGCAGACCTGCACTCAATCACGGTACCACAGGATTACAGTGCCCTTAAGCAACATAGATTAGAGGCTATTGCATCCATTATTGCTTGTGGTCTCGATCCTGAGCAGGCCATCATCTATACCCAATCGTCCGTCCCGGAACATACGCAATTGCAATGGGTTTTGAACTGCTTTGCAGGGATGGGTTATCTCAACAGAATGACGCAATGGAAGTCTAAATCCAATCTCAAAAGCGCATCAGATATTTCGCAAGAAATGGGAAAAGTCAAGATGGGCCTCTTCTCGTATCCTGTTTTAATGGCTGCTGATGTGTTGCTTTTCAATACGACTCATTGTCCTGTTGGGTTGGATCAAGCTCAACATTTAGAGTTGACTAGAGAACTAGCAGAAACTTTCAACAGGGACACCGGTTCCAACTACTTCAACATCCCAAAGACATTGCTTGCACCTACTAATAAAATTTTATCCTTAAAGAACCCATCTAAGAAGATGTCAAAATCTGACCCTGAAGGGCTATCCAAGATCCTAATAACCGAAGATCCGGACAGCATAATCAAGAAGATCAACAAGGCAACAACCGATTCGATCGACGGAAAAATTACTTTTGATCCTATTGGAAGACCAGGTATTTCCAACCTATTGACTATATATGCCGCTATAAAGAACCAGAAAGTGGGGGATGTCATACCTGAATTAGAAGATTTGTCTAAGAGGCAGTTAAAGGAACTCGTCTCGGCAGCCGTTGTAGACGAACTCAAAGAACCATGTTTGTTGTACAAGGAATTAATACAAGACAAAGACCGGTTGGAGAAAATAAACTCACGTGGTGCTGAGAGGGCAAGAGAGATTGCTTCCAAGAATTTGAACGATATTTATAGAATCCTGGGTATGGACTGATGGCGAAGTCGAATGCTTGTAAATAGACACGAAACTTAGACTTATTGAATTTTCAAAGAAAATAATACATTTTGTATATAAATTACATAGAACTAATCTACTACAATCAAAACGGAAAATCGATAACCTAAAGCAAATCATCTTCTATTAATCCAAGTGATTCACCAAATTGAACCAAGATTCTCTGAACCTCCCTAAACTTAGAGCAACTCAACACCAACTCCTTTAGTAGATCGCTCTTCTTGATACCACATATACTACCGTTGATATCTGTAAACAACTCTTGGAATGTCTCAATCAATCTATTCTTGAAGTTCAACTCACTCAATCTCTTGACGTAAATGGTTAAGAAAACTTTAAAGTTCTTTGAATCACTTAAGTAGTTGTACGTCATAATTTTGTTCTCCAAGTGATTCAACGAAATAACAGTCTCCAAGTTCTCGTACCCCTCCTTCATCAACATAACTTTAGAAATCTTGTTAAAAAATTTACCCTTCCCCTTACGTGTGATCTCCTCGTTCGTATGGGACTCCAAAAAGTTCAGAATCGAATCTCCTTCAACGGTACTACCAGTTTCGGTGGAATCCCAATACTGGGATCCAAAAGCCCACCATGAGTCACTAATCAAGGACCATGTCTCCATGTTGTGGTTAAACAAGTAACCGTTACCGTTGCTTAGTGTCACTACAGGTAGCCCATTTGCCGTAATGGAGCACATCGTCAAATTTTCCGACCTCGTCAAAATATCACCATTCACAAAAACAATACCATTGGACTCAGAAACGGTTTCCTGGTTGTTCGATTTGTAAACGGGTTGTAGAAGAGGGTAGAGGGAGGTAGGTCTGAAAAGGGATTTTCTCGCATCGAGATCCCAGACGTACAATTCACCAATACTCGTAACAGCCATCAAGAACTGATCTTTGATCTCTAGAAAAGATAGCGGCGATCCAAGAATCATTGGTGGAAGCACTCGTCTACCGGACGTACTATATACTATCACTTGTCCATTGGATGTAGACACCGCCCAGTAGCGAGAAGACCCCGTTGCCAAATGTGCCTTCATTGGAATGAAGTCCACAAAAAATTCCCTCTTCGCCTCTTCAGTTATCTTTTTGATCAATGCAATTCTGGTAGGTTGTAATTCATTGCCATTTCCATTTTTGATCTCCAAATAGGTCGAGTCATCATCTGGAAGCTGTTGTTTGATGCGGATCTTAACCTTCGGCGTAGAAATACGAATGTTACTGAACGAAGTTTGCGGATTCAAAGCAACAGAACCAACGTATTCAACAGGGTCTAATTCCCTCCTTTTCTTGAGAGACGCACCACCATTTGCCTGAGTACTTGCAGAATCTTCCTTCTCTTTTTCCTTTTCCTTTTTAGCCATTTTGTTCACTTTCATGGAAAGTTCCTTTGGAACAGATGTCGACGGTGTATCTAGTTCACTTGAAAATGGTCTCTTTTTCGATTCCACTTGAGTGACAGAAGTAGGTTTGGAACCATTCGTGGAAACAACCACAGGTGAAATCCGTTTCTTTCCATCCTTGATGAAAGGTGCTATAGGTTGGAGTTCGGAATCAGGGGTGGAAATCCGCGTTGCTGATAATGTTGTCTTTCCTGATAACCCGTCAGCTTGTCTACCCACTTGTGAATCACTTTCTCCATTAGCTGAAATTTGCGGATCGGCTGGCGGTGTTGATTTGTCGGATCCATTGGTTACTTTCTTGCTCTTTAACCAGTCTTTCTTTAAGTTCACATCCTTATTTAACTTCTCTAGTGCAATCTTCTCAATATCAGGTAGTTCCAACTCTTTTTCAGCAAGAGAAATTGATTTCCCTAGTTCCTGCTCGCCAAATACTCCAATTAGTAACTCACCACCGGATGTTGTGATGAAGAGAAATCTTCCATCCGAACTCCAGCACATATCTTGGACCTGATTGGTACTGATTGCATCGGCTATTATCAATGGCGCCCCGCTAGAAGTATTCCAAATTGCTATAGTTGAATCTGACGAAGCAGTGGCCAATATATAATAGTGTTTCCCAAGATCTGGCGAGAAATCTTTGGCATCTTCATTTAATGGGTTGGCATATATCGCTGGTGAGAATTGGGTCATTGTACACTTGAATCCACGTCCGACAAGGCTGCACCATCTATTCCATTCTGTTCGTTCTTGTGGCTCGGTATTTTGCAACAACGATATCAACGCTAATTTTGCTTTCGCTGTATTAGGACAAGAAATGATTTTATCGTCACTCGTCCACGATACTTTTTTTATGCTAGCTTTGTTCAGTTTGGAGCTTGCCACCAAGCTGTTAATAGTCTGACTTATCCTGTATTCAAACTTTCTTCCTTTTTCTGGATCTTGCTTCAAGGAGTAATCAATAATGTTACAAATTCTGTCGTCTCCTAAGGTCAACAAGCGTTTATTTGAGTTCCTATCAAATGAAATAGCTTTGATAGCAACACTGCTGTTTTCTTTATCACCCGGTTCACAAAGTTCCAACGTTGTGAGTATCGTTTCGTAGATTCTATCATACACTATAACTTCGTTGTTCATTGAAGAAAACGCCAGTAATTGATCATCGGCAGACCAACAAAAGTCAAGTAAAACTCCACCAGAATGTTTAAATATTTGTTTCACTTGGTGGTTATGAGGATCGTTGGCATTTTCTATCAAATAAATTTCTCCATTTTTATAAACAGCAACAAGCAAACTGTCGTTGAACTTCAAGTTGGCATATCTTATGGTAATGATCTTGCTTCTACTTCTGACGTTGATCAGATGATCTGCACTTTGGGCTTGCTCAATGCTTGATCGACTTATGACAGGTGCATTTTGTAACTTATCAGTTGCTTGACTAGATGCTTCGTTTTTTATATCTTGGCCTACATTATTTTCGGTTGTAGTGTCATTGGGATTGGTCGCTGATATTGTAGACATGGTTTCGTCCAACTGTTTCTTTGGTTCTGGTGCATCTTCGGGAACCAATCGAAGAAACTTTTCCATTGATCTTATAGTGATGTTCCCATCGCTTCCTGCTGTGGCCACAAACTTGTTTGTAGAGTTGATCGCTATGAAGTACGAGTTGGACTCGGTAGAGGAAGCGCTTAAAAAATACATGGCGTTCTTCTTGACTACCGCAGTTGGAAAGTGATAGCAGCACCAGAGACAAAACGTCCTTCTCTGGTTCAATTGATGGAAGACGACGAGCCCGATAACCAGGATAGAAAAGGTAGAGGTTGACAAGGTGAATCAAGCGGGTTCTGAAGAAGCAGGAGGCAAGCAAGAAGTTGCAATAGTAACTTCGACAAGGGTATTATTACAGGATGGGCAGAGATCCATGCCAGGATCCAGCGCGGCACGTACAGTTTGCGCTATGCCAAATCCATGCATGCAGACAATTGGACTCGCGCTGTGGGGCCGGGGCAGAGGTGTGGACGTCGACCACATAACCCCAATCTCCAAATCTTGATTAAAATTAATTGTTATCTTCTACATCAAGATGCAAAATATATATATATAATATATATATATATATAATATATATTATAATATATATTTGTATATGAATTGTTTCAGCAACCGCTTATATAATCTCAAGAGGACTCGAATCCCAATTTCCAAATAGAATTTGTTAATTTCCTCCTGGCAAAATTTGCGACCTCCCGCGAAGCGAACATATCGCGAGGTGGGAAAGACGAGTGGCATAGACACAAGTTGTGTTGAATCTGGAACGGGCTTCGTTGCCATTCAGGACAGTTTCATACATACACATAGTTATCCTAGTGTCGGTTAGCAATCTATCTATCTGTCTGTATCTGTATATATCCATCTACAAACAGCAATTTAAAAAGTCTGCAGCAACGATCGCATTTAGTTGTCGCACCTCCGAAGCTGATTATACTCATTTGCCAATTTATAACCTCAAGACGCCCGCAAAAGATTTTAGCAACAACAGAGATCCTCCACAAACCCCTTATCGATAATGGCAACAGAATATATCAGTGATTCGGGCTCGGATTATACAGAATACTGGATTGACTGGTTTTTGGGAACCCGTGGTAACGAGTACTTCTGTGATATCGACGTCGAGTACATCACGGATCGTTTCAATCTTACTGGCTTGAACCAGTATGTCGACAAGATTTCAGTGTTGGTTGATATAATAACAGACAGATCCCAAATTAATGAAAATCAACCTGAACAAACAAAGGCAAAATTAGAAGATAACGCTAAATTCTTGTATGCGTTGATTCATGCAAGATACATCATCACGCTAAGAGGATTGAGTAAAATGCTAGAGAAATATAAGAACGGTGACTTTGGTTACTGTCCAAGAGTATACTGCAAGCTTACACCTTTATTACCAATTGGATTAAGTGATACACCTAGAGTGTCATCGGTGAAACTCTACTGCCCTAATTGCGAAGATCTTTACAACCCTAAATCGTCTAGACATTCGATAATAGATGGAGCGTTTTTTGGAACATCTTTCCCAGCAATGTTTTTCCAAACATATCCTGAATCAATTCCGGTCCACAATGTTGATATTTACACTCCTAAGATCTTTGGTTTCCAGATTCACGATGCTGCAAAATTGACAAGATGGAGGCAACTACAGAAGGAGAAATTAATTAAATCGTTGGATGAGAAGGGTATTAGCCACGATAAGAATACTCCTGGCGGGTTTGCTGAACCTCGTAACGAATATGACGCTATAGCTAAGGCTTCCGATATCAACAATGGGAGAAAGCAAAGGAACTGAGTTAATAATTGCAAGATTGGATTTCTTGGATACTCTTTCCCTTTATTTGTCTATATCTATAATATATGCATGTATTCATGATATATATATACAATTAATATATATATAATATATAGTTTCCCTAATACGTATAATAATTTGTGTCTAGCTTCGTCGATTTATATATATATATATATATTTATAATTTTATGATCGAATGGCCCGAAAAGGACGAAAGTAAACATGAGCTGTGATAATGCAATTTGTGGTTCTAAGCCTTAGGAAACAGTTGATAGTTGACTGGTAGATTTAATAACAAATGTTGCTACAATAACAATTGCTTCTACTGTGCTAGTAAACTAACTGTATATATATATAGAGTCCATAATTTCTTTTCAGTTATCGGTTGATGTTGAGCTGTTGAGTTGTATAATACATATACATATATACATATACATATATACATATATATAGTATGTTATATCAATTTGAAAACAACCAGTATATATATTATAGTTTAGGTTCGAGTTTAGGTTTGAGTTTAGGTTAAGGGGTTCTTGGTGAAAGGATTGATGATAATCCTTTTATCGGAAAATACGGCCCAGGTGGGGTAAGCGAACAATAGATCTTGAAATTAAAACAGGTTCTGGGATCTGTCTCGATCCAGATTTGGTATGCAGTAGCTTTAAAAGTAGAAATCGCCTCCACTTTAATTAAGTTGTTATAAATCATACGTTGTAATTAAAAGCAAGTGCTAGTAAGTCACAGAACGTTAGTTGCAATCAAAAATTGAGTAGAAGCAGTACGAACGGAGAATGAGCATTGCCAGGTTTCAGTATTAATTGCAATTTCCATATTGCATATAATTTAATGGAAAGTCCTCAAAACTTATTATATATAATATTATATATATATATATATATATACTATTCATATTATAAATTCGATCGTTGTCTATATATTATATATATATAATATATATATACTATATTATATCGAAAAAAATAAAAACACGAAAGCGTGTCACCACACCACAACAAACAATTAATCTCAATAGATAAAAATTGGTAGTAAAAATTATTGCTTGTAGAAAACCAGCCATCCATGCGATTGATCGTGAATCGTGATTCGTGATTGGTGATTTGTCCTCAGGTGGGACCCCAAGCGACACTAAATTTGGAAAATCCACATTAATTAATACAAATTGAGAAATGTGATCAATATATAATTATATATAATACATTATATATATATATATATATATATATATAAATTATAAGCAAGCCCCCGGGAGACCCGAATCGCTCAAAGACACGCAGACACGCAGACGGGTCCCTTAGAGGTGAATGTTTTATATAACGGCATATATATATAGGGACCTTAAGCTATATAATTTTTTCAGTATATATAACAATTTTTCAGGAACTGGCAGAAAAATAGAAGCGCTGTGCACGGCCTAAATCGAGCGAACCTTCGCTGGGGCCACCGCGACCGCGACGGCAATCGCTGGCGGCGTTGGCCCGTTGGGCTGGCACTGGCAGTGGCTGGTTTCTCCGGTACCGCCATTGTGCGGCGATTTCTCTATTTGTTTGATCCCGGATATCAATTTTAGTATACAAATTAATTTAAATTCAGTGATCCATTAACAAATTTATGTTGGTTTTTATTATAGCCAGCTATATATATATATAAAATATGATATATGAATATCGGAAGAAAAGAAAGAATAGACGTAACGTTACTATCAAAGCAAGAAAAGTAAAAAAAGGTCATTAAAGGAAGCGATTAGAGAAAATCTTTTTAAGAGCACAAGGAGTGGCCTTCCAAAGCAAGTTCTAATCTTTTTTTTAGATTGTCATAAAATTGAGAAATTAGGCCCACGAAGAACCAGAAGATCTTGGACCAAGACCAACAACCTTGTTGTCAATGTCAATGACAGTGGCAAGGTTCTTCACATAGTATTGACCCAGAATTATTTCAGTTCCATCGTCGTCATCCAAAGTGGTAACCATTAGTTGACATAAATCGTAGGCATCCTTGTAATAGTTCCAGGTTAGATCTAGCAATGGAATGGAAAGAGTGTTTTCATCGTCTAAGTCAATGGTAACGTTGTAGTCGGCGTATTCTGAACAAGTGATAAATGAGTTGTAATTTGGGTTTGGCTGAACATCCTTGAATAACACATCGTAGTATTTTTGCTTGGCAGAGAAACTGGTGGATCCAGTATCAACTAACATAAGGCCATTTTCACTGGATTCAACAGTAGTGTCACCATGAGTGACTGACTTGAAGCCAATCGAGATATCTGTGGTTGAGGTGATGTTGAAAAATCTAATGTCTTCGGAAGAGCTGTTATCGTAACCACCAAAAGTAATTGTACCAGTAGTCATGATATCGGAACCCCAATTCATATCCTCCAAATCGTAAGCAAATCCAATGACCTTCTTGTCAACTAAGCCACCAGTAACCATGGACTCGATAATCAGGGTGTTGTCACCTTCGTAACTTTCACTAAATCCTAGACCAGCAAATGAGTAGCCACCGTTGTCACCGTAGTAAGAGTCAGCCAAACCAAATTTAAAAGTGGTGGACTCAGTACCATCTAATGATAATTTATCAGTTGCCCACTTACCTGAAGCACCGAAGCCAGAAACATAAGAAACCTTGAAGTTCTCGTCTGTCACGTCAAGGGTGCTTGAAGCAGAAGTAGTCAAACAAGAGCCATCTTGACATAAGGTCTCACTACTTCCAAAGGAAGACTCATCTAAGACCCATAGCTTGTATGAACCGGTATCAGCAACGGTGGTCATTTTTTGACCTGGAGTACCCAAGTACAATGGGAAAGTAATTAAAGTTTGATGAAAATCGCTGGCAATTGATAAGTCATCTCTCTTCATCAATTTTCTGAAGTTAAGTTCGTGAATCAATGAAGTGTTCTTGTATCTGATATCAGATAAATAAGTAATCACCCTGGATGGTTCTTCACTAGCTTGAGCGCACGATATAAGAGAAGCGGCAACGGTAAGAATAGATTTAAATTGCATCTTGATATCCTTTATACTTTTGAGTAGTTTGTAGTCGTAATTGTTTGATGTTGATTTTGATGATGATAATGGAAAGAATAAACCCTGATTCGATTTCAAGAGGAAGGAATATGGTCTGTATTTATATTCGAACGTTAGGGAATTGATGAGTAAAAGTGGGTTATAATTTATAAATATTCACAATTCCCCAAGAGATTTATGGTACCTCCGAACGTGTTGTGATCCACTTATACCGTTGCTGCAATGCGACGCGATGCGCAAGCAAACCAACATATGCAAGTTTACAAAACTGGCATCTCGAGATAAAATGTGCAGACGCACCCTGTGTGTTATATGCATGCATAATCTTCTGCAAGATGGTCTACGTCTTGGTTTGTGCAGTGGTGGCTGGCGCGGCCTTAATTGCAAGTCAAAAATAATTGCTGGAGCAGCGCCTACCTCTATTCTGACCTAAAACTTAATCGTTGATTGACTGAGTCTGACATCTCAGTGCTCACCCAACACAGTTTAAACACCACTCATACAGTATAAAGTATCATAATATGCTAAAATAAGGTGATGTCCCATCCGTGGACAGCCGCTATTGACCTAAACACTTCATGGCTATAGTGTCTAGGAAGGGATTTTTATATAATATAGTATATATATATATATATATATTAAATATAGATCTGTAGTAAAATTGCTGCTGAAACGGGGGTAAACTCAATCTAAGGTTTGGAGCTCTATGATCTAATGGTTATCCCGCTGAGAGATGCCAATTTCTTACCAATGCGGTAAAAATAGTGAACTTTCCATCTTTTTGCCTTTATTAACTAATCCCGTATCCAGCACAGTTACGCAGGTGTCCTAGAAGGTACCCCGAATTGGTCTCAAATTAAGATCGTTTCATTTTCAAGGTTCAAAAAATATTTTGATAGGATCGATCGATCATCTTATACATGATATTATATATATATATATATATATATATATATATATAAATTGTCAGCATTTTATTGAACACATGGCTATATGTCATACCATAGACCAGCAACAATATCCTTACAACAATCTCTCAATCAGTCTCAATCTCAACAATTAAAAGTTAATATTAATTTTAGATATTATATATATCAAAACAGGTAAGAAAAAAGGATAGATGCTGCATGAGTCCGCGGGAAAACAGCGCTCTTATATTATAGGTGATAATTGCATGTCCTCTGTAAAATGAATTGTGAATTGACAACACCATGTGGCTTAAATTGTCTTCAAATTTATGGCAGCTCACAGCTTTTTGCCCAATTAAAGAAAAAAATAAATTAACTTATGGTATTGCCCTGGCTGATGCAAGAAAAAATTTTATTTGATCGATCGATCGGTCTATTTGCGGTCTTAAAACAAATTGATTGTTCAATTCTGGACGCGTCATTGTTTAAGCGCACCTAGGATATGGTAAGTTTCAATTATGCAAACCAGCACTGTAAATTATACATGCATCTGATGAATGCCGGCCATCACACTCAGGACAGCAGTCAGGGATGGTAACGGGTTGATTGCAAAAAATCATAAGGCCTTTGGGGGTACTCACAAGGTTCCCAATTATCCTTTATTTTTGTTAGTTGACATTCATCGGAACCTAAAACAAAAGATGGCACTATCATTTATTGAGATCGTTAGAGTCATTTTGCTATAGAAATTATTTAATTGTTCAATTAGTTTTTTACGAATTAAAAAAAAGCCTAAACAGAGGTTGCAAAATTCTGTATCTGAGCTACCATAATTTATACCAATATCTTTTTTGAACTATCCCTTGTCGTGCTAACCACAACCTATTGGATTATTCTCGAGCACTTGAGAAGCTCTTCGGGGACTATATCAAACGTTGATCCTGCACTTGAATCCCCTTGTTTCTATTCGCTTTTTCCCCATTTAACAAAATTTATGGGTTCTTAGTAAAGGTTGTAGTTAACTTCTTATAGGGACCTGTTATCATGTTGTCATACCAGTGAGTGAGCAGATCGCCTTGAGCAGTATTAGTGCCAATTACATACCACAAAGAACTAATGATACATATATATATATATATATATATACATTTATGATTCACTAATCCCGGCAATTATGCAACAAATAAAAATGGGTTCCTTAAATTAGCTGCATCTCCTGTCAATTTTCAAAATTTACAATATATTATATATATATAGGCCGGAGTGCTATATAATATGCAATTAATCTATAAATTGATGATATATATATAGCAACCCTTAGGAGAATTGACCTTTTGTGTTTGGCAGCACTAATCATTACTTGAATGGTGGGGGCTGATGCCGGCGGCACCATGCCAAATAGTAACCCACTACATGAAGAATTTGCCAATTAAGCCATGTGTATTTCAACAAATGACTTCAAAAGAAAGAAATATATATATATATATGTGTGTAAAACTTAGATTCGATAATATAGTTCTTGTTATCAAACACTGTAAAATATATATATATATATATATATATATATAACAAGTGGAACAGCTTATATATATTATAGTTATAGTGCTTTGCACTCACACCTTTTTGGGCTGCAGCCGCAACCACTCCTGCAAATATAAGTGCGATTTTTCGGGAGTCGATCCAATTTTATTGCCAAAAGACCACCCATCTACAATTTGCACTTACCAGAGACATAAAACTATATATATATATATATACGTATTTAGATAATGACTTGAAAGGATCCAAAGATACAACGATAAATGCTAATCATAGTTTGACTTATTTGGTGTAACCTCCTAATAGCAGTGAAAATAATGTAGTCGCACTGATGTGCGATTGGATATTGAAAGGGCAAATAGGAAATCGGAATTTAGACTAAGATAGAAGGGCATAAATCTTATAAAGCGATATATATAGATATACATACATATATATATAATTATATATATATATATATAATATCAAAGCAATTGATTACTTAGATCTGCAACCAATTTACAGATGTGAATTCCATGAAAACAAGAATGCACCTCACACCTTGCAAGTACATATAATATGTCTTGCAAATATACCACTTGCCACTTTTATTCATGAGTTGAGGTAATTTGAGATTTTAATACTATAATATATATATATTTATCAATACATTATATATACATATATATATATCGGAGATTTACAGGCGATAACAGCTACTATATATTATATGTATATATAGGAAAATGTTCATTGTAAACTTGGAGCGTCAATTTATCTTATCTCAATTTCCATTTGTGGAAAGTCGCAGGAGAGGCATGCGCTATCCTGATTGAGTCCTGCGGCCTTCGCTCACAGCATTGTCTAGGGGGGAGGATCATCTTTCAAGTTATTTGTAGGCTGTGACTTTCTTCTCTGTTAAGCACGGTCGAAGTTACCTTGGATATCAATTGTTTTGTTTTTTCAGAACCAAACCGACAAGGACAGAAGTAACCTAATCTTCATTATATATATATATTAAAACTGGTTTATATATACGGGTATAGCCTGTCGTCCTTTGTAAGATCAAAGACTATGCGAGACTCCATACTATACTGACCTTAGCAAAAAAACAGTCATACAGATGGCATAAGTGCTTCTTCTTTTGTTAAAGGACATTCTTGACGGGAGGCATCATTTTCAAATAGTAGTGCAATTTGATGGCATGCTAACTTGAAAAAGAAATGGAAAATATCAACTTTAGATTGATAACATTGTGTTCATGGTTATCCCTTTTGGTACCAATCCCATGGTTTTAACTAGTTGTAGCTTGTCATATTATAATTTATCAGATATCGAAATATATATATATATATTAATCTGTGGTTGGGACAATCGGGCAATTCAATAGAATACCTCAGAGCCTCGCGGGCAACTGAAAGTTAAACTCTGAATAGAACTGAATCATCAATTAGCCAAAAGAAGGAACAAGCAGCTTCTTCCAAAAAATGCTAAATTTATCTGAGTTTATAGTTCACCAACAATCTCTTTAATGTTATATATATATATATGTGCTATATGATAAACAGAAGGTGTGCTTACCTAAACCAGAAAATAAGTCGAAATTGTATTATAAATTTTAAAATTTCCAAAACTGAACGAGGCTAAATCACAATATATGGGGAATGGATAATTAGCGACTTTTAAGGAATAACATCTGGTATTTTGGGATTTTCCGTTTTGCTTTGCTAAACGACGGTACATTCGTAACTAAAGATATAGTTCTGGAATCCGCATAATACTTTAAGATTGTTAATATTTTTAAATTAATAGTAGCCTCAAGAAAAGTAACCACATGTGGATGTATGATCTGGAAGTTATCCAACTTTGAAGAATGATTTGCAAAGAAAACATCACCCAACATAAATTCTTGCAGCCGATTTGTAAACGCAAAGTATTATCTTGTGGAAAGTTTTTTGAGGAAAATCCTCGGCTATCCCTCTTCACTGCAATTTATTGAAACTCAATCCAGATCTGTATATAATATATAGTCTAAGTCTCAATCAACCGTATAATTAAGGAATTTCTGGGTGCAAAAAGAAAAGTTAGCATGTTTAAAATTGTATATATAATTTATAAAACTCTGTTGAATAAAGATCTCTTACTTGATGCCAGATCCACAAAAGGACAAGCATATAATTTCTTGATCAATACATGTATATTAATGTACTTCATCTTTTGCTTCTTTCCAGGGGGGGGGGGGGGGGGGCGTATGGATTATATAAATTTGATTCTAGAAATCGACTCCGCCAAACTCCAATACAGATCTCCTAGTATGAGGAACAAAGAATTATCCAGTGTTTCAGTTAAACAAAATTTTCAAGTTCATACTGAACATAAACTGTATATATTGATTGCGAATATGATTAATTGAGTCTCACGCCTTCAAAAGCGGTTTAAAAAAAGGAAAGAACATCACGTCGAACCACATTCGTTGTTTCGTTTACAACTTGGGTACCCATAGACAAATGTCTTCAAAGGCGGACCAAACAATCTACAGCTCTTTTAGTAAGCTAATTTATAAATGCGTTACAGGCTGGCTGACGGTAAGAACACACAAAGACTTATAAAGCATAGAATAATCTGCGAGCTAAATAGACTGATTGAGTGGCACCCTTTGTATTCAAATACGTCTAATACCGCCATTTTATGTTTAGCAATTGGTATTGGGTTTTACAGAAGGCCAACCATATAGCAAGATTCTAATTGCTACGTATAAGTATATATATATATAAGTATATATATAAATAAGTATATATATATATATATATATAGTTTAAATTATAATGATCGATATTTTGATACGGG
This sequence comes from Ogataea sithepensis, assembly GCA_030564825.1. NCBI lineage: Eukaryota > Fungi > Ascomycota > Pichiomycetes > Pichiales > Pichiaceae > Ogataea > Ogataea sithepensis. The sequence continues at coordinate 4,839 of JAJMAB010000072.1, read as the reverse complement.
AATTGCTTTTTTTGAACTCTTGGCCGTGAAGCGGCGGCGCAGCATTTTCAAAAAGCTTCAAGCACAAACAATTAAGACAATTTAATAATTATTATATGCACACTATTTGAAATTTTAATTTATATTAATATGTGAGGGTGGTGCATGACGCAGCAAATTAATGCATATATAGACTAAAACGCATCAAAACAATTAATTAATATATATAGGAAATATTACAATATATCGAGATTGAATTGCAACATCATGCGATTACATCACAATTAAAAGTGGTAAATATACAACCCTGACCTGATTGATATGTTACAACACTATACGATGTAAATAGAATTAAAAGCTACTCAAAGCAATGGGTCTGGATCATTTTCTTGCTAAAGGAGTAACTCGGGCAGCCCTACTTCAAAACTTTCAAGTCCATTATATGGTTTGAATGTCATTCCTTCTACTATCTGCTTCAAATAACGTCCTATATTTCATCTGTCCATTTAAGGGGACCAAGACATGATGATAGCAAGTAATGGCAATAAACTATATATAAACTATTGGAATAATTGTTGTATATAGTTTTTGGCACCAGTAGAGGAAAACGGAAATCAACATTTAGCCCGATAAATAGTAGATTCACTGTATCCCAAAACGATGAGATGCCACCCCTACTCTTGCCAAAGAGAGTAAGATGAAGGGACAGTCAAACAAGCATGTGCAATTGAATGAAACGAAACATGTAGTTCGTATAACAATTATAATTAAATTAATTGACAGATGCAAATTAGTATGGCGTTTTTGATATAGTTAGTTGTAACATACATAGAAACTATATATTGAGGGCAAGTTGCAACTACAGGCTTACATTAGATGAGGTACAAAACGTCAATCATCAATAAGCATCAAAGTACCACAGTCATTAATCAATTCCAGCTACTATATGCTCAGAGATTGCCATAATTATCAGTTCATTTTCATCAGAGGGATATGAACAATCAAGCAGTTAGTTTAGCAAATTTTAAAATGGCTTTCCTCCTCTTTCTTTCCCACATATTTTGAAGTCGATGACTAAATATATTTTATAAAGATTTATATAATTTTGATTTTAATTGCCATATTCAAATAAATTATAATTATACTATATATATATATATATATTATATACGTCACTCAATTCAAACATGCAATTTATGTCCACAAAAACCTCGCCGCACGCGGCAACTCCGCAGTCCAGCATTTGACATTTATCACAGATGATGTGTCAAGATAGCTTGTTGAAGCCTGATTCCTAGTATCAGGTCAGCGTGGCATTAGTTGGAGCCAACTCGTGCCTTCGATGATACTAAAGGGGCATATATATATATAACGATTAACCTGATGGTCAACTTTATTCAGGCTTAAACCCGAGTAATGAGCGAAGGGATGATCAGTGCTGTTTTACCCCTCAAATACGCTTGTATACATTTATTTGGATTTCTCTTCTATAACTAAAATTCATCCCAAATCATCCCGAAAGGTTAATAGTCAAGAAAGACAAAATGAAAACGATAATTAATTTTTTAGTTAATTGGTCTCAAATCAAAATGCATTATGAATTTAGATTATATATATATATATATATATATATATTTATGATCGACTTAAATTATAACACATGAAATCAGCTGAAAATGTGGGCACAAAAGAATCAAATATCAGAATTGGCATATATGCATATTATTATATATATATAGATATATGCATACAAAGGGCCTTTATGTAATGTTTTTTGCCGCGCTTTTTACCGTCATAATATATTATATATATAGTCACGGCAAGTCTCGCGGTACTGTCGGTTTTCTAATGAACGGCGCTATTACGTAAAAACTGTTGTTTGCGTGGGAGTTTTGCATTTTCTCTGGAGAAACGGTTTTTGTGTTGAATAGCAATCATTCCATTCAACTTACGGTCTGTCCAAAAAATTGACTTTATATTTAAAAACTACCTTTGTCAATATATTAATATATAGAGAAAATCAGTTAGTAAAGGGTCAAAACTTGGGTAAAAAACCAATTCTTTGCTAAAAAATTCAGTTCTCTAAACAAAAAAGGATATTACTGCTAGAGGAAAAGAGCCTCTCTTACGTAACTGAGCCGTTCTTCGGAGGAAAGTCAGTACTTTGCAAATTGCGACAAAACACCATGAGACTTGCCGCGACTATATATAATAAATTTTAGTTTTAATATACAATACTGTATAATATATATATCAGATAATTTCCCCTGTGAGCTTAAACAAAAAGTTTGCCATTTTAATCCCCGTGTCAGCTGCTGATACATCTAAAAGCAGTATTCGCTGTTACTTGACTGCACATAGAGGCTGGGCACGGTTCGACCATTATAGGTATAGTGGTCTGGACACACTATACCAGCCCATGCCATAGAGCTGCCGTTTTGGGTGTCCGTGACTCCGAGTCCCTGGTTCTAGCACCCCACGGCCCACACCATTTAATGTATTGATCCAAGAGGCACAACTGTTGCAACAGGGGAGGGGAAATCACAAATGAATCATGATCTTGATTTACCGCAGAACTCAACCAAAGTTGAACCAAAATATTGAATCTTGAACACTACCGGAAGATAGCATCTATCTCTGACTCGTCATGGTTATCATTGAGTCGGAAAACATAATGGAGCAGTTGCAGAAGGTTGTTGTAGTCGGCTTGATACTCTTAACTTTCGATCATTTCCAGTCGCTTTTCTTATGATGATTTGTTGAAAGGCTTCAATAATTGTACGAGTCCGAATAATTTATAAAACGATCGACCCACTCAAATTGAGTATACACATGTGGGCAAGTAGGATATAAAATATAAAACTCAATGAAATTTATTATATGTTGACTTATAAAAGGAGTCGCAGAATTGGCGCGACTACCGTGGTGGGCCACTGACACTGACCAGTGACCACGCATGTGTTCAGTGAAGCACGTTAAATTCACTGCATGCATTCTCAAATATTTCAAAAAAGCCCCATCGGAGTTTCTATAAATAATATATATGGTATGCGACAGGGATCCTTTTTGGGCATAGATTCTATTGATATTTTTGATCCGCATATATATATAATATATTAGGTCAGATTTTTTACAAATTAATTTGTACATGCTGACGTTGACGGTGGAGCTGACGTGGAACGTTGCGTTTTACAGCATCAGCTCACAAGCTTGCAACATATCGCATGTACGGGTGTAGACCAACCAGCAGCTTGTCAAGTACATCAGACGATCGGTACTTGATCAATTATAGCCAAGTTTGAATCGTAAGATTTTTGGAGTTTGCTTCCGCGTTAGTGCTGGCCGCATCTCTTTTGCAACGATTGGCCTGATTCAATGACGGATAGGATCCAATTTGAATCCGGATATCAAGTCTCACGACTCCTGATCATTTCAGAATTCTTCAATTTGTCAACCAGCAGCTGATATATGTCAAGGATCAACTTATAATATCTACGAGGAAGAAATTTTTTTACATTGATCCAGCAGAAAGCGGCGCCAATGTGCGATGGGTGTTCACCTTCCTAGTTTGGCTGCGCCGGATAAATCTTTTCACGGACAAACATCACCTGTAAGGCCGTTTGAAAGTTGCAAAGCATGCAAAGCATGCAGAAGTGAAGGCACGAAAAGGAGACCGGATTAGGATATATATATATATACCTACAGCTGTATGGAGTTTACCGCGCTAGCCTAGAGGAGGCCTCATATAAGTTTAAATATATATATATATATTGTATATTATAAATGTATAAAAATTTTTCGTTTTTTTTTTTTATTTCCTCTTTGGTACGAAGAGCAGTTTAAGTAGGGGACAAGTGTGTAAAACTATACTCGTCATGTCTTTCTTAACTTGGAAAAACTTGCCTAGAGGACAGCTAGGAGCTGGTCTCAAGTTTCAACTCAGTGAAAACAGAGCAGGATTATGCAACGGGAACCCTACGCCTACGGTAAGAGAAAGTATACTCGAGAAAATTTAAACATCAAGATCCATAACAAAGCAGGGCGGTGCTCAAATTTCCGAAGTATTAAAATTTGTTATCTGTATAATGTATATAATCTAACGACTATAGGCGTCTATCGACGCTTATAGACGTTGGTTCTGCGAGCAAACCAAAGTATTCTTAAGCACTTCAGTTCTTTCAATTGTTTCCTTTCTATTATCTACAACTTCATGGGTCCTTCTTCTTGGAGGGGGCGTCTTAGGACTGAAAACAGTGGTCTTTAGGCTGTTGAGAGATCAATCGACAGACTTATCCACACTGTCTTTCAGGACTCTCTTTATGTCTAATATAGTTGATACGTAAATACATCCATGAACAATTATACTTATATCATCTTTAAATAATCTACATTCTATAGCTACGTTATAATGTATATATAATATACAGTTTGCGGCAGAAGGGCTCCTAGAGACGTAAAAATGGAGAAAACATTTGCTAATATTCGACATTAACCCGTTCATCTTTATAGGGCAATAATCTACAGTATAGTACCTAATGTACTACATACCTCTCTTGATGCCCATTTATGAGAATATAAGGTCAATTCTTTAACAAGTTAGCATTTTTAAAACTTGACAAAATTTAGAACTGAAAACTATTTTGAGGTTAATGTATTGTCTGTGTAAAGATTCATAGAATCTTTATGAGGTAATCATGAATAACATCATTAATTAAATAATACACTTTACATCTCATAAGAGTTAATATACTGATGTGATACAATACAGTCTATAGAATATAGAATATATATAGAGAACTTATCTTTCTAATGAAGAAGTACAGAATGAGGATAGTTTATATGAACAGGACATTTATGTAC